>PVIU01012355.1:0-60542 GCA_004026605.1 Ondatra zibethicus | reverse complement strand
TGATGTGAATGTGGGTCTCTGTCTCTATCTCCATCCATCGGATGAAATTTCTATAATGGTAATCAAGATAATCATCAATGTGACTATGGTACAAGGCTAGTTCTGGCACCCTCTCCTCTGCTGCCTGAATACCTAGCTGGGGACATGTCCGTGGACACCTGGGATCCCCAGGGCCAAGTATCTTGCCAACCCTAAAATGGTTCTCTTAATGTAGATATCTTATTCCCTTCTCCAATGTCCACCTTTCTTCCATCTTCACCCTCCCACTCCCCCAAGCTCTCCCCAGTCCTTCTCCCTTCTCCTTCCCCCTCTCCCCTTCCCCTGCTCCCCTACCTCCCACCTCTATCCCCGCCCCCTGGCTTCCAACTTTTGCTTGATGATCCTGTTTGCTTCCAACTTCCAGGAGGTTCTGTGTATGTATAAGCCATATTTAAATACCCATCCTGGTTGGCATCACATCTGTTGATTCATGAACTTAACAATTTAACAAATATTTATGAAAGGATTACTAGTGATTAAGAACATAGAAATCTGCAGCATACTTCAAACAGGAACTAGCTCTCCACTCTGAATAAGGCTATTTTGATTCTTTTTATTGGGTAACATAAAAAATCATGAGATATCGAAGAACAAGCATTGTCCCAAAGGAGTTTGTTTCTCTTTCATGCTGTCTTTTGTGGTGTGATTGTGTCCTTTCAAAGGGATACCACCATGCATATGAAGACAGTGGGACTGCTCTTCAGATCTCCAAGCCTTTGTGAGCCTAGCTCACCTTGGGATTTTTATCATTTCAGCAGAAATTAATGTTTATTGGTGATTTACAGTCCCAGTATTTTTAGCACACATGGTCCCAGGTTATACCAAATCAAGAATAATTTCTCAGTGAAGGGGCTTGAGACAAAGTTTCTTTTCATAAAATATGTATTACACAGCCTCTTTCCTTGTTTTAATTTTTCACCTAGTGCTTTGAAAAGATCAGAAAATCAGGACTTTTTCCTCAGAACTATAAAGTTGTTAGTTGCATGGTTGTGCCAAAATTTCTTTTTAAAGCTCTATAGATAAAACTTTGCAAAGCTTCAAGTATACGGCAAACTTCCACATATTGGGTGAAATAAAAAAGTCCAAGTAAACCAATCTGCTAAGGGGAGCAGCTAACAAAGTAAATCATATGCTCTCTTTTCAAGGAGTTAGGAATCTAGGGAAACAGACTTTGAACAAATGCAGACAGGAGACTAGAAGGCATTTCCGGCAGAGGAGACAGCAATCAACCCCAACTGAGGCCAGGAAGTGTCTGGTGGCTTTAGGAACTGAAGAGCGCGCCTATGGCTGACATATAGAGTGGAGGAAAAGAGGCACAGAACGCAGCTTGTGAGCTCCTAAAGATGGCTGGGATTCACAAAGGCCAATGCAATCAGGGCAGGTTATGCACAGAGAAAAGGTTATACAAATCCCTCAAGGTGTAATATTGGGAGATTGCTGGATATATACTGGGTGGAGGCAAGGGTGTCAGGCTGTAAATTTATTGAGTTTATCTGCGATTGAGATTTTTAAATATTTGTTTCAAGTGCTCCAGTTTCTAAGAATCAATTCTTAAGGCTTTCCTTTCATGCCTTTCCCCTGTTCCTCTGTTCTCTGATCCTACTTATCTTTCAAGAGCCTTAGAAGACCACTTCTTAAAAAAAAAAACAAAAACTGTTCTCGATTTCATGATTCATATATTAGCTTGTGCTGTTTGCCATTGTGTATTCTGGCAACCCTTTGTCAGCATGTCTGCTTGTGTCCTCATTATAGACTACATGTTGGCATGATGCAGTGAAGTGCTCTTGAGCCCAGACAGAATTACATTCTAATTCCTATGTGCCACTTAAACTAGGGGAATTAGAGTCTGCTAGTGTGTATAATGGCAGAAAAAATCCTCCCTCTACTATTCTGATAGTTAATGATAGAATGTGCATTGAGACCCCTAGCATTGGGATTGGAGATTTGGCTCAGTGGTACAGTGCTTTCTGAGCTGGTTCAAAACCCTGCATTCTGTCTGCCACACCAAAAACAAGCAGAAAATAAAATACATCACCGCAAACAAGAGAAAACCACCAAAAGAATCAGCACAAAACTTGAAATGCAAGGGTTTCTTAACAAAATGATTGCTATTGTTTTCTTTTCACAATCTTTTAAACTTAAAAATATTTTCCTCAGCCTTGCTTAAGCTTCTTTGCAGACAATAGCAAATACGTAACTAAGAAAATTACGTCACACCTTTGATAGGCAAGTTACTTCATCTATTGGCAGACTGATGCAATCTGGGTTTAATAATGTTCTTTTATTCCATGATATTCACTGTGGTTTCTGCCCCATCAATTGATCTCAAAATCAATTCTTCATGAGTCTAAGAAAGCCCTAGTGGTTGTGAGCATAGAGTTTTATTGCTGCCCCAATTTTGTATTTTTTCAGATAGTTACTCGCTGTTCTACAAAATGGTCTGATTTTCTTTTGTCTTCCCTTTTTAAAGCTTCAGAACCTAGTGTATATTTCTCAGTTCTTTGTGGTTTATTGCCAGTGTCTGGGCATAGTGTCGAGGTGAACGTCAAAGGCTACACCCTTCTGTATGCCACCACAACTGTGCTTACTAGAAACTTCTTATTGTAACCCATTGAGACCATTACAGACAACCACAGCCAGTCAACATGCAGCGTTGTGGAGTCCATTTCCAGTAGATAGATCTACAGCACCACCTCTGCACCTTAGCTCGGGATCATTGTGCACCAGGTCACATGCAGGTAGTAAGGCTGTGAGACTGTGTCTCCTAGGAATGCCTGAGTCTATTCCCATAAAGTCTCATATTTTCTGTTTTGGTGTTTTTGAGAATGAACATAAAAGCAAGCTGAGTAAGTGCATGTAAAATAAAAGCATCATTTTATTTTTCTTTGTGCAGATTTAGCTTCTAAGCATTAGTTTGTTGAAATTTTCTGTAAACGTTAATGTTGAATTATCTTGGGTCAAGAAATACCATGCTAGCCTCAAGATAGAGCAAGTATATTTTTCTTTATTATAAGGGGCAAACTCACGAAACAGAATTGAGAAGTCCAAGTTCAGCTGTGTGCCCGGGAACCACAGAGGGAGAGAGAACCCTGGGCTGCCTGGCGTACCCAAAAAGTCACACCCCAACTTGGCCCCACCCTTTAAAGTTCATTGGCTGAAAAAAGATCCTCCATCACATTATAGTTAATAAATTACAATGCTCAAATTATTCTTGATGTAAATGAATTGAAATTATATGTGTATGTGTATAATTTACATTCAAATGTTATATACAACAGAGGTTTAAGAGCATTCTCTTAAATAAAATAATAACAAAACTACCTCAATAAAGAGTGGTTTGACAATTTTTCTAACTTCCAGTAAAAACAAAGTTCTTATTAGATAAACCCTCTATCACTTATGAAGAGAGAGACTGAAATCAGTTTCTAATCTAGTTTTCTTTAGAAGAGTTATATAAATATTTAAATGGTGGTATTAATGATTCATGACAATGTACTCTGATTTATGCTAATTTTTATTTAAAACTAAGTTGACTAATTTCTTTCCAAGTCTGATAGGAGATGCAACTACTTTAGAACTAATACCCACACTTAAGAAAGAATAAGAAAGCAGGACCTGGCAGTGTACACATATAATTCCTGTACAAGGGGCAGAGGCAGGAGGATTACCACAAGTTTGAGGCAAGCTGGTTCACATGGCAATCAATAGGTGGTCTGGGCTAAAAAGCATGGCCTTTTATCAAGACAAAAACCAGAAGCAAATGAAAATGAACAGGGAAATAGAAACTTATTCATTTTTACGGAAACAACTTTTCTTGAAAGAAATCAAAGCATTTCGGAGACTTAAGTATCTGGCTATTAACTTTGTTAACATGCCTCTTCAACTATATAGATGATCGGATGTTTTCCTAAAAATGCATACACAGTGAACCTACATGATCTTCAATTTCTTATCTTTGAGAATAACAAGAAGACACTTTCAGATTCTTGGGTCAAATATCTAATGCCTACAACTGAGAATGAACTTGGACTTTTAAATTGATGCTGAGCCCTACGTCTTGGCTCAAGTTACATAATGTCACATTCTGAGCACAATAATCAGGAAATAATCTTAAGAATTTATGGACCACTTAAACCTTAGAAGAAAGGGCTTTTTCCCCCTGAATAAAAGACAGGAGTTATAAATGGCAAACTTTCTTCTAAGGTTTAAGCAATGACACATGCTTATGTTTGTCAAACACAAGGAGAGTGATAAAAATGGCAACCATCATGAGATACTGCCAAGTTGATCTACTCTAAGATCCAGACCTTCTCCTAATCACCAGATATCAGCAAGAGAGTGGGAACTCCAGAAGAGATATGGTGTGGGAAAAAGATAGAATAATAGGCCAAAGGAACAAAACAGATAAAGCAGATACTGATATACACATACATATACTTGTACATATGCATAATATATATAAATATATACGTTTTGCATATATGTGTACACACACATATGGAGAATTTATCAGATGGGCTACAAGCTATGATCTGAAGAACCCAACAATGGATGTCTCCCAAAGAAAATATCTCTCCAGTAGTAGTTCAATCCACACATTTCAATGACTGAGCAGTCCCAGTCTGGTGCATGAATTATAGAAAGGCCCTGATCTCTAGTCTACACTGGAATCCCAAAGAGGTAGATTCTAATACCAATGAGAAATGACTGAGCAACAGGACAGACAAACTTTCCAATGTAGGCAAAGGCAAGCAAGAATCAAAATCTTCCTTCTTGTGTATCTTCTTATATAGCCTGCCACCAATAATTTTCGGCAAGATTTAGGGTGGGTCTTCTGACTTCATGTAATCCATGTTCAGAATGGTCACATCTCAAATGACCCAATCAAGAAAATCCTCCACTGCTGTGCCCAGATGTTTGGGTTTTAGTTGATTCTGCGTGTAGGTAACTTGACAACCAAGATTAACCATCATAACCAAATTACAGCTATTCTAATAATATCTTCGCTTCAGCAAAGAGAATAATCAAAAGGCTAGTAAACAAATAAAATGGTGATTGGCTTTATTGCTCAAGCACAAACTTATACTACAGTGCCTTCAACAGAATGACTGAAATGTACTTGAGCACCAAGACTTGAAAGTGTGCAAAGCACCCCCACATTTATTGTGAGAAGAAACACTGGTAAAACTTAAGAAAATATTTTGATGTTATTTACTAAACCAAAGCTAAGTGTACAAGTATGTATGACCTAGAAATTCCATGCCCATGAGTCTACTCAACAGAATGCATACATGTATTGATCAAAAGAACATATGTTTATGATGGTTCATAGACATACTATTTCCCAATAGTCTTAATAGAAACAAGGTACCCCGTAAGAGCAGAGTGTATGAGTTATTCATGCCATGGGATGTCTATGATAACAATGAGCTAATTGAAACAGTATGCTGTAATGTTTATAAACTGTGCAAACCTAGATTTAGGTAGAAACATAAAATGCAAGATGTATATTTGTTACCCCATTAACATATAGACAGAGCAAATTCCTGCGGCTAATGTTCAAAATGGTAGTTTCCTATGGGGGAACGTGTGTTTAAGGTTAAAAGACGGGGTGTTTTGAAGTGCCAATAATGATCTATTTATAATTTTAATGATAGTGAAGTGTGTTTGCTTTGTGTGAATTTTTCCACAGGATAGTTATGAGGTGTACATTTTGTTTCTATGAAAAAGGAAAAATCTACAAAAATAATTAATGGCGATCACTATGGCAAGGATACAGAAATCACCATAGAAAGTTATCCGACAGTGATAATGTGGTCGTTATGAGATGTTCTGTGTGAAGCATAGCTGTCAACCCTTAGCACCGGAGAAAGGATGAAAAGGAATTAGGGCAGTGTCAACTGTTTTTAAATAGCTATGAATTTTCCCATGAATAAAAACTGATGATATTCCCAGACTGATTTTTTTCGCAAATGTGCCGTTATGAGAAAAAGCAATAAGTTTAAAAAATAGATTCTGAATAGGAAATAAATTATATCTTTCTGTGTAGAGTTCTGAGACCAACCTAAAAAATTGGACTTTGTTCCCTCTGCAATTTCATTTTAGAAAGGCTTCAGGGTATCTAATAATCTAAAAAATATTTTGGAAAACTTTTAAGTGTAATGAAAAGTATCAAAATATTGTTGTGCCAAAAAATACTTACGTGTGGTTCATGTATTAAAACATAAAAGGATTCGAATTGAAAATGCTTGTACTAAAATGCTTTCAAAATAGTAAATCATCAGCATTCACATAATAAGTATGTTATTTTGTACACATATTAATTCTATAATTGTTATCCATATAAATATATAACTTTATTATTATTTTCCACCCATTAGTTGTTTCTATCCTACCTAATTTAATAGAAGGTTTCAAAATTCTTCCACTGAATACTATGCTATTCATGTATAAAGTTTTGTTAAAACAGGTTGTGTCTTCCACTAAAGATAGCAGTATTCTAAGTATTCAGTCTTAGTAACTTGATTGAAATATCTTTAATATACACTGGTTCAAGATATCACAATGAATTTTTTTAATGCAGTACCTTAAATCACAAAACCATATTATACTCAGCACTTACTTCACCATTTGCACCCTCGGAACAGAAAGAGCCTCAAAATGAGGCATTGCCCTTAATGAATCATTATTAAATGGAATGTTACCAGAATCTTAATTTTAAGTTACTATTAAAAAATGTGAATCAAGAGTTGGAGAGATGGCTCAGCAGTTAAGAGCATTTGCTACTTACTATAAAGAACCAGAGTTTGGCTCCCAGCACCCTGCATGGGTAGCTCACAACCACTTAAAACTCTAATTTGAGAGAGTCTAATACCCTCTTCTGGCCTCTGGGGACACCCAAACACTTGTGTACATACATAAACACATATGCACGTAAATATATATATATATGTATATATATATTGCTTATAAAACAGAATTATCAAAAACTGTCTAGAGTTAAATTGGCTCTCTCTCATGGGAACAGCTATCATTTTAAAGCAAAAAACGTAAATTTAGAACCTGTCATTCATCCGCATTGCCATCACCCAGTGCCTGTGTGGTACAGTTGGCAACAGAAAGTCTCCTCAATGAGACGGCTCATTCTCCTGTGGGTGAGCACCACTTGGCACCTTCAGACTTTGGAGGCTACAGAAATGGTAGTTTCACCTAAGAATCCTTCAGTTATCTTAGGACTTTCATTCCTGTCCCCCAAAGGTAGATCTCCCTCAGTTCCTTTAGCTGTCCATTTTATGACATGATTCTAAACTGTTTCCTGTTTGGCATCTTTTCTCCTAAACCAAATATAGACCAGTGTCTGTGTCTTAAAATAATCCTGCTCCCAAATTAAATATAATGCCTATTTGTGGGTTCTCCTATAACAGAATTACAGTTTAATCCTGCCCTTTGGCGTGAACTCCAAACATACTTTCTTGTTTTGTTTTGGCTTGATTTATTTTGTTGTCTGTGCAGCCAAACATGTGGTTACCTTTTACACTGCGCTTCACTGAGAGCTGCCTGGGGACTGGCTGTGGCAGGACTCATACTAGAGAGAATCTACCATTTAATGCACTCCTTTTGTGTATTCTTCACCAGAGAAAATTTTTAAGTGGTCCTTCCACCTCTTGTATCTTTTCCTCATCAGTCTTTGAGAGAACCTACCAGAATAACTACTTATTCACTGTGAGTCTTTGTCACTCCACCTAGGGAATGGCTGTGTATGGGCAAACATTACCAATAGTTGCAAAAGAGAGACCAAAATGTCCATTGTTTTTCCCCCAAAGCTATTTTCTCAATGACTTCAGCATCACGGCTGACACCCAGATGTGACTTTTAAAATTCAAGATTCTCCATGTGTTCCTCAGTTATTTTATTAAACATTTCACCCTTCCCATGTTATAAGTGAACTACGGCCTGATAATCTATGTGGATGAATCCTTCAGAATCATTCAGTTATTCTGTAAGGAATGCTGGTATCAATATCAACTAAAGGAAAGGTTAGCTGATGGGATCTTTACCATCGCAGGAAATCCATCCTAAGGGGCACTATAACTTGAAGGGGAAGTTCTCCCAGGAAAACCTTGAAGTATAACCTCTCACCTTATGCTTGAAGGACAACAATGTCATGAAATTTCCTGAGTTTTAGGGTAACTTAGCTGATCTTCAAGCATTTTATACGCTGTGAACTTTCTTCAGTAGAAAATGAGTCTCTTAATCTCTCTTGACTAAACATTTTAGTTTTATTGAATGAATATCCTTGACAAAGACAGAACTGAGAATACTTTGAGATTGTTGGTATAACTGTGCCTTTGTTTTGGGAGTGGTCAGTTTGTAATACTTTTTGAAATTATCAGCAATTTTATGTGCAATAATACAGACTACTGTTAACTACATTGCTCATTGTATTCTGTGTCATATCCTTTGGGTATCACAGGATACTTAAGGTTATCCACCTGCATTTTTACTGTACAGAGGAGGCTCCATTTTATGGTACAAGAAGAGCTAACATGGACAGTTGCCATCAGCAACAGGGTCTGTCTTCCAACCTCATTACCTCCTGATGTGGAACCAGAGCTTTTGAGTGCTTCACTGCACAGGTCACAGTGAGACCTGCTACCCAGACCCCTCACCATTGCACTTAATCTCCTTTTTGTATGATTTTATTTTATTGTTTAAATAAATTCATTTTGACCTACATGTGATAATATAAAACATATACTAGATACATATGTTAGATGCAACATGATTTTTAGTGCATTTATACATCATACATTAAAGTCAGCACATTTATCCCTTTAAATATTTACCATTCCTTTCTTGTAGCCATTTCAGATATATAGTATTTATGTGTATATATATTCAGTGCTTTATTGCTATCTGTGGTTTTTCTTCTATTATCACAGCAAACTTCTACTCTCTACAGCTTAATTTGTCGCAATCAGCCTTCCCCATGTGTTTGCACTCCATAATCCTCTGCCTCTACCAGCCAGCAACCCACTTTAAACTTGTTTGTATAAGACCGCGCCTCTAGTATCCCACCTCAGCGTGCTCATGAGGTCTTTGTCTTGCTGCTGCGCCTAACATGTTTCACTTACCATGGCGATCCTCAGTTCAATGTACTTTGCTGCAAAACTTCATTTGCATAGCAGTGGGATTCTGAATCACATATAGTAGATCAGCCTTTCATTGTTTAAGGAGCCCCATATTGCTTTCCATAAGAGCTGGACCAGTCCACGGGCCCACTAACAGTGTGATCTTCATATTTTGATTCTGGCTATTTTTTTTTCATTTCACCAAGACTTTTCTAAATCATAGCTATTTGCCATCACATGAGTTATCCTTCTTAAAGAATCTGTGTGTCATTTTAAATTTTCCAGGCATGTCCTCTGCCTCCCTGTGGAGTCCCCCTTTTCCTTGAGATCTGTGCCACCAGTCCACAAGGACAAAGGAGCAGAAGCCATGACAGAGAGCTTTGGATGGTCTGTGAGCACAGTAAAAATAGCCCAGCAAGAGACAGCTTCAGTGAGACAACTCAACTTTAATCCTGCGTATAGGGGATATATAGGATTGGGGTGGTAGCTGTGGCAAACCTTAATTTGCATTATGTGGCATGCTCCTATCCTAACCTACCCTAGTTGGATTAGTGGTAACATGGCCCTATGAAACCAGCTAGAACATGTTACTTAATTACCATGTGGACAGCAGGGGAAGAGCATTTGCAGGGAACTGTGTCAAGGGTCATCCCTAAGATAAGTCAGGCATCCATGCCTAAGGACATCCTCCAGATAAGGTTAGATAGATAGGAGGAAGCCCTCACTGGGGCAGGGGGGGTCTTCCATATTGTGGCAAATCCAAAGAGAGCTGATAAGCTATGTCACACTTCAACCTCTGACCAGCAGGGCCTCCCAACACATCCCTAATGTAATAATATCATTTATGAGTCCAGCACTGGGAAACATTCTCAGGACTGTCATTATCTAGCACTATGTACGTGTATTTAAACAATGTTTCTTCACAAAATTGGCATGAGTGTTGTACATATCAAAGATGTCTACACTATAAAATTACTGAATCCGAATTTACCATTTCTATATATCTCTCAGTTCATTACGTTTTCAATGGTACTAACTTCAACTGATAACAATAATAACAACATCAGCTACTTAATCAACATAAATTGCAAAGAAGTTTTGAAGACTGATTTTTAATTACAATCATAGGTATATGTTAGTGTGGGGATGTGCATATGTAAGTGTGGATACCCAGGCTGATAAATGTGGATACCCAGGCTGATAAGTATAGATACCCAGGTTGGTAAGTGTGGATACCCAGTCTGGTAAGTGTAGACACCCAGGTTGTAAGTGTAGATACTCAGGTTGTAAGTGTAGATAACCAGGTTGTAAGTGTACACACCCAGCTTGGTAAGTGTAGATACACAGGTTGTGAAGAGGAAGTTGGAAACCCATGCATTAGAACTACAGGGAGTTAAAAGTCACTCTACCTTGATTCTGGGAACCAAACTTGGGTTCTTTGGAAGAGAGCAGACAAGTGTTCTTAAGCACTGAACTGTCTCTCCATTTCTCAGAAAAGTTTCTAAATAGATACATTTTTTTTCCCTTGTTTTCATTGAACACATTACCAACAAATGCTTCATGGTAAAAATTACCTGTAGATTTTCTCTAGTGAAAATGTAAAAAATAATTTGAATTAGTGATGCATTAAACTTTTAGATTGTTTCTCATATTCTAATCTATTGAGAAATTACCCAATACTCTTATTTGAATTTCTATTTTGCTTTCAAATTGTGCCTTAATTCATGCCAAACAGTGAAATAAAAACTTTTTAATCAAGTCTCAAATTTTCAGAAATCAAGAATTAATGAAGAAATTTTGATGGAAATACCAGAAATGGGAAGTCAGTGAAGAAATTTTTTCATTGCATTCTAGCTCTCTTCATCCACCAGGGATAATATTATTAATACCTTTCTTACTGCCTTATTCATTTCTTCTAAAAAATTTATCATCTTTTTGTTACATATTTATGTAACTACTTATGTAAGCATATAGATACGTATTGTTGGCTTATAGTTTACCACTGTGTGTAATTTATGTTAGTAAAACCATTTGGTTGCGTCTGACAACCACATTGTAAAAGAATCACAGGGCAGCTTGAATTCAACTAAATCTGTGCTATGCACTGATGATTCCTGAGAAGGACATGACCTTCAGATAAGACAATCAAGACTTCGTTATGTTTGCCAAATCTGCCAAGAAAAATCAATTACTTCCCTCAAAAACAATTTAAGCAACAAACCTTTCCCAAGGAAGTTGCACACATTTGTTTGTGTGACTTAAGGTTGGTTTTGTGTTCTAAAATGCTTCCTTAAGAATGAACTGCAAAAAGTGAGTCTGAACAATATAATTTTGGTGTTTTTGGAATGATAAACTTTTATGCACAAACGACAGCAAAATGAAGCATTGATATGTTAGAGTAGGGACTCAGCAAGGGTTTTCTAATTCAGTATCAACTTTAAAATGCTGAATACTATACTATAGTGTAAATATTGAATTATACTCTAGGCATTCATTTTATTACAGAACTTTTAAGAACTACATAGTGAAAAAGTATTATTTCTTAATGGCATTTTACTTCCTCTTGAACTCACAGCATAATTAATGTAAGTGTATACTCTTACTCTGAAATAATGCAATGTTCTCTATGTCATTTATATGTTTATTTCAAGCAATTGTTCAAACTCTATACATAAAAGAGGATAACAAAAAATTAAGAATTTTATTCAATAGAAAAGAAAATAAAATCAATACAAAGAATTTTATTGCCATAATTATGCCATTAGCATATACATGTATTCATGTTAGTAGAATCATATTTATGACGAATGTATTATACCGTAACTAAAATATAGTGCATGAAGCATTTTAAAATATAATGAAAACTGTTAAAATGGGAAGGTTACAATTTGCAATATTTAAGTTAAGCATCAAACTATCAAAAACTCCTATCACTCTGTTGCTTGAAAGAGATCTTCTGTGTTCTGTTTTAACTCATATGACATATTTGGGAGCTTCTTAGGATAATAATGAAATAATTTGTGTGACAACTGGTGACAGAGACCAGAGACCAGTATGTTACTACAAGGGTACAGGTGACTTGTGGCAAAACTACTTTCCTGAAACAATTGCAAACATATACAAATCCATCGCACACAGCTAGCTTCAAGTTTATCGGTGCTTATGAGATGACGCAGTTGCATTGTGTGGCAGTTATGTAAGAACAAAATTTTTCATAGCAGGAAGTCTTTGCTTATAGTTGGAATATTTAAGACTGGTTTTAATTCATGAAATTGGGAAAATGTTTTATACTTAGCAAACGTTTTACAGCACTCTTGTACATACGGCAAATGCCTATTGATAGCACGCCCAGGAACAGTGACGTGAGGAGTGAAAATGCATGACGGGGGAGCAAGGTGTTTGACACATTGTTGTTGTTTTGGCTGACTTTGTGTCACTTGTGCCTGACCTTATAAGTATGGTATGTGGTTCCTCTTTGCACCATCTCTATATTCTGCCTTCAACCCTGTTCACTCTGTCTCCACCATTCTGCACAAGTGAACACTGAGAAGGAAATTCTCATGCCCATGCATGACCAAGAAGATTGAAGTGATGGTGTTAGGATCTCTGTAAGAGGAGAATGCTCATTTGTTTCCCAGCCACCCAGACCCAAGTAATCACACAAAACTATATTAATTACAGCACTGTTTGCCCTATAGCTTAGGCATATTCCTAACTAGCTCTTACATCTTAAATTAAGCCATATCTATTAATCTGTGCATTACTACATACAAGGCTCTGGCAATGGCAATTTCCTTTTGGCAGCTACATGGCATCTCTCTGACCCCTCCTTCTTTCCTCCTTTATCTCTGCTTGGGTTTCCCGTCTAGTTCTATTCTAGTAGCTTTTTCTTTAACCAATGGTAATAAAATATGTTCATACAGAGAGGAATCCCACATCAGATCTGGGTGTTTTGTTGTCTCAGAGTAATTTCAAATACACATGATTGATGGAGTATTAAGTCGGTAAAAATCAATTACCAAACCAGCTCAATAGGAACAGGTATTTTTAATGAAAGAAAGGGGGAACTCATGCCATTCACGTCGCAGTCCTATCCATCTAGCGGACACCACATGGAGAGAGAGCACACCTGTGTTCTCTCGATTTTCTACCTGGGGTCCAAGTAGCCACACCCCAACTTGATGTGATTGGCTAGTGGCCTTTCCCCCATCACATGATCTCATTTGAGTTTGAAAAATGGAAAGATGTGTAAGTTGTTTAAGCTATGTGAGATGTAGACATAAAATGTCTAAGTTGTATAAAATACATATAAGGCCAAAAGTGTGTGAAAAGAGCAAAAGTATCCACTATGTAGTACTTTTTCCTAAAGGATTTAAAATCAGGACAGAGATTCAAGCTATCCACATATAAATATTAGGGAATAGTAGTGAAACCTCAGATATAACGCAGGTTGCCAGCGAAGACATCAATTACGTCATTGCAGGCATGTGGACATTTATCTGCTCTCACTACTATCGAGCAATACTGCTTTCTGTGTAAGAACAGAAAGCTCTGTGATCCTCTGGAGAACTGTGAGCCTTGTGGTTATGGTTGCTTCTTAGTGTTAGCTTTTCATCTAAAGGGTGAGGCAATCAGGACTGAAAAGCACCAGCTGCACACTAAGCCTGAATTCAGTATTCCGTTGGGTTTCCAGAGCTCTGTGCTTCACCTTCCCAAGCACCTCATACCGTGTCTTGAGGTTGATCAGGAAAGCCTTTGTTAACTGCCAGATGGTATGTTGACCTAAGGAAATGAGCCTTTAGCTACTGGAAGCCCACTGTGCCAAGGACAACATTCCTACATGAACATGGAAGAAGAAATCATTGTTTGGGTGTACCTAGTCCATCCCACAGAGTTGCTGAGTCCTGGCATTCCAGTCAGCCTGAGGATGGCCAAGTGAGAAGAGACTAGGAGACCACTTGAAAGTCTTTTCCCCTGCTTAATTAGGTAATAAAGATTTTCCAGGAAGCTGTACTTCCTTAGGGCCAAAAGGACTTAGCCTTGCTGACCTAACATGTTGCAAAAATAGATGCACAGAGTTCCATTTCCAAAAGTATGTCTGTCCACCTGACTGCCATCATTACGTTAGCCATGACCCCAGCTTCTCTTCTGTCCTTGGAGTCACCAGCAGTGGACTTCTGTTCAATCTCTCATCTAGATGTCCCCACACACAGGAGACAGACGGATTCTTTTAAAATAAAAGTTAGACCCTAGCACATTTTTTTTCTGCTGAGAATGCTCCCTATCTAACTCTAAGAAATACCACAGTCCTGAAAATGGCCCCTAAATTCTAATTGACATTATTTCTGAATCCTACTCTCAGTCAGCCTTCGCTCACCCAGCTTACCCAATTTGGCTTTACTTATTGGACTTTGAACATGAAGCTGGATCCCACCCAGCACTGAGAAAGCCAGGGTCTCCTCTGTGAGAGCTCTGTTGCAGCACCCAGCACTCAGATCATCTCACAGCTCTTCTCTTTGCCACATTTAGACAGTTCAAACCATATTTTCTCAACAAGTTTTCTTCAGTCACTCTATGCACAATCCTAACACTTTTTAATCCCAGCTGCACATTGCAGTGTTTTATAACTGAATTTCTCCATTCTTACAAATAGATAGTATTAAATAGTTTGTTGACTTGCATATCATCCCCATACTGTTAGAATGCAGAGTCTATGAAGATAGGGTTGTTTTTGTTTTTTCTGGAATGCCTGGTTCAAAGAAGAGTCTCAATAAATATCAAATTACTAAACAGAATGGATAAACTGCAGTGCAGATTAAGTCTTTCTAATATCCATGGATACAAAATGTTCATGCAGTCTTTTATAGTTAATCTTCAAAATCAATTTATCTGGATTTAGAGTCACCATGGAAACATAAACCTGGGTGTATCTATGAGAGGATTTCCAGGCAGGGTTAACTAAGGAGAAGAGACCTATCTTGAACATAAGTGGTATCATCAATAGGCTGGGTTCCCAGAGTAAATGAAAAGAAATGAACTGAATGCTGGTGTATGCTTTTTTTCTTTTCTTTATTTTCTGATCTGTGGACAAAATGTGATAAGCTGGCTGATGCCTGATGTCCCTGTTGTCACAGAAAGACTCACTCTCTCCACCACACTTTCTTCCTCAAATTGTGAGCTAAAATAAATCCTTCCTTTCATAAAGTCTGTTTATGTTTTTGTCAGATATTTTCACAAGAAAAGCAGCGAACAGGGAAAACCTGAGAATGGGGTCATTGTTATGATAAACTTGACCATGTGGCTCAGAGGATTTGAGGACTGTCTTTCAGAAAAAACGTAGAAGAGTTTGGACCTTTATGCTAAAGAAGCCTCTGAATGATGTAAAAAGAGTTCATTGGCACATTCTGATGGCAAATTGAAAAACTTTGGGGCCGAAAGATTTCCAGAGAGTGCCCCCAGCTCCTGAGGCTCCAGAGAGAAGCAATGGCTCTATGGGGACCTGGAGGGGACATTCATGTTCTGCTCTGGAGAGGACTTTGGCTTCATCCTGCCTGTGTTCTGAAAGCTTTCATGAGTTTGACTGCAAAGGTAACATAAAGACTAATATTTCCTGACAGAAATTTTAAAAGAAAGAAAGCATTCATACTGTGGTATGCTTACCGTTCATTGATATTATTCATGCCTTTCATGAAGAAGAAAGTGCAATAAGATATGAAAAATGTAAAGTTTGGCAAGGAAAGAAGAATGAGTGAGTTTCAAGTTGCAGAGAGTGAAGGTACCGATCAAGTATCCGTGACTATTAGAGAAATTAGCACCAGTAAAGGTAAGCACCAAGTTTTAGTTCTTAGCTGTAACAATACAAAATGTGTCCTGAACACAAGACCTGACCCACTGAAAAAATCTAACACGTGAAAATGCAAATTCATTTGGAAGAAGAAAACTTGAAGGAAAAAAAAAAACCTGTCTAGGGAGATGTCTCTCCAAAGTCATCCTTGAAGACAGATAATATAGGTCACTTCAACTGTGACCCAAGGGAGCCAGACTCAAGTTGACAGCATCATAGATGTGGTACCAGTTTCATGAGCAGGAAAGATGCAAGAATGAGTTCAATAAAGGTTTGCACCAAAGTTATAAAATGTTGCTGAGGCCAGGCAATAAGTGATAGTGTCAAAATCCCTCCAATAAGGCCATGATAGGCCATTACATGATGCTAGAAATATGAGCCTATGTTACAGCAAAAGCCCCAAGACCTTGGAAATGCCAGCACTAGCGAATTCTCACTAAAGAATACTGTAGAATAATCCTTTGGTATACTGTAAAGATTTGTCACTTGAATTGATTTAATAAAAAAGCTGACTGGCCAGCACCCAGGTAGGAAGTATAGGTGGAACAACCAAACAAAGGATGCTGGGATGAAAAAGAGCAGAGTCAGTGGAGTCTCGAGCAGACACAGCAGGAGGGGCATTCCATATTGAGAAAAGGTACCAAGGAATGTGTCAAAGCATAGATATGTTAGAATTGTTCCATTCTGGTCACTACATCTTCCTTTATGTGATAAAATAGCCTAAGTTGTATGCCAAAATAAACTGTTATTTATTTAAATTGCTTTTATCATGTATTCTATAACAGCAAGGAGAAAGGGGGCTAATATGCAGTTCTATTAATGATCTTCCCTTGGCATCCTATCAAAAAAATTATTTTATTTTTTAAATTTTATTTTACATTCCATTCACAGTTCTCCCCCTCACCTCTGCTCCCACCTCCAACTTCCCATCCCAGCCCAAACCCTATCCACTCCTCCCAATGGGTAAAGACTCCTATGGTAAGACAAACAAAGTCTGGCACATTAAGTTGTGGCAGGACCAAGCCCCTCTCCCCTGCATTAAGGTTGAACATAGCATCCCACCATAGGGAAAGGGCTCCAATAAGCTAGCTCATGTACCAAGGATAGATCCTGGTCCTACTTCTAGGTACCTCACAGATAATCCAAACTTCACTACTGTCTCCCACATATACTCAAGATCATTCCTCCCCTTAACTTCTTCCTAAACCACCCCACATCCATCCACATCTATCTTAATTAATGTCTTTGTTGTTGCTGTTTAGTAATCAAAGAAGTCTAATTCATGTGTGTCCATCAACTGAAGCTTGATACACCTGGGCCACACCCTTAATGAACATTTACTCTCCCTTAGAAGCTATCCACTGTCCAGTAGGGTGGTTTGAAGAAGCATTTTTAAGAGAGGTTCTCACAGAAGAAAATAAAATAGCTAGATTCACAGAATCGGAAGTAAGTCTAGGTCATTTTCATGTAAATTTTAGTAGTAGTTAAATACAGTAGCAGAAAGGTTCTGTCTACTTAATACTTCTTTACAGGTCTTACTACATGGACGTATTGAAGTATACCAACATACTCACCATGATTACAATACAAATGCAGAGATAAAACAGGCTTCCATGAGCAGAGCATGTGGACAATGAGTACTGCTGCTGAATAGCAGGTGGAAGGAAATTTTCATCTTACTCTCACCTAATTAATGAGAATAATTTATTGACTAATTCATCATTGGCACTCTGGATAAATTGAGGGTGGGTATTTTTGTAAAAATCCAATAAAAGAATAAATTTTAGTTTTCTCCTTAAGATACATGCATATCATGCTATCTGCTGTTAATGTATGATTACCAACTATGTGTCAGAATCAAAGTATTATACATGTGACAACAAAGTCAAGTTTTCTATATTTTTTAGATCTTCATTTTTATGAACTATTTTTGTATGTATACTTGGACTGAGAAGAATTGTCCTCCAGGTGAGAAGGAACAAGAGAAGCTAGGGAGATGGGTCAGCGGTGGTGCCAGGTGATCTAACACACTGTTCTGCCCCCTGTGGTGCCAAGCATGCATGGCGCATGTAGCACACATACATTCATGTGGGCAAACTCTCATACACAGAAAATAAAATTAAATCTTAAAAAATAAATAACTACAAAGGAAGAACTTACAGTACATTTGTTTATTTTAGAAACAAGAGCATCAATATTCTGAACTAGACTAATATTCTGAACTAGACTAACATTCTGAAATAGTTTACGGTTTTATTACTTTATATTAATGTCCTTATTTTTCATATGAATGCTGTGATTTTTTATCAAAAATTGCACTGTTTTCATGAAAATATTTGAATATACAGTCTTATTGTTGCTTCCATTTCCTTCATGTCTGATCTGATTCTATCAGGACTTCTATTGAGAGTAACAGTGTCCCTTAACCAACTCCTGATGGTAAACTTCAGTTTTGGTAACCGAGGCTGTACAAGATATGGGGCATTGTACTTGCTACTTCACACAGTTGATGGCTTAAATTCTCACCAAGTACATATTTCTATCCCTATTTTCCAAACAGAAAGCCTGAACTCCAGATATGACAGAAGTTAGAAAGAGTTGGTGAAGTTGAGATTTGAAACTAATTTATGATACCTAATGCCAATTATTTTTCCCCTGTATCCTGGTAACTTTTTCAAACTATCTATTTCTGTATCAAATTTATTCTATATACACATGAGATGAAAGAGTAGCTGGGGTAAAGTGAATTAGTATTTACTGTGTTTAAACTTGTGTTCTGTGGATCTACTGTTTCAAGAACCCATTGAAAGATACTGAGAGGAAGATGCCATTATTTCATCCTCCAGAAGAGAAAACTGAGTGTAAAAGAAGTGAAGTATAGACAGATACCAAGCATTTAAACAGGGCTTCCCACTAAAAATGCTTACCCTAAATTGTGTTCCATTCATACCACATGAAAATTCAGGACAGTAGTGAATAAAATTAAGCCATGAGAGTATGCTGTTTCATTGAATTATGTCTTTAAGTTTTCTTCAGTTTGGCTCAAGAAGTGATCAAATTGAAAGTAAAATTGGAAGTAGGAATTTTAGCAATTACTTTTCAATTTCTTTAGCTATCAGTCTGTTGAATATGCAGTAACTCATAATTCCCCTTGCTCAGTGACAATTCTCAATCATTCTCTCATTTCAAATAATATATAAATGTGAATTTAACAAGAAAAATATTTTCTCTAATAATTTATCTGGTTTAATTACATTTAATATAGAACCTCTCTATGAGGCTAGAGATATAGCTCAGAGGTAAAAAGCTCAAACTGCTTTTGTAGAGGATCCAGGTTCCATTCACAGCACCTGCATGTTGGTTGACAACCACCTATGACTCTAGTTACAGGGGATTCCCTACCCTCTTCTGTCCTCTGTGGGCACCAGGCTCACAAGTAGTACACAGACACACATGTAGGCAAATAACCCATACACATGAAATAAAATTTAAAAAAATTTAATAGACTCTCCAAAATATATGAGCTGTGTTTAAGAAAAAATGTCTTTATTTATATTGAAAACTGTCTAGAGTTTAAAATAAACTTTTATAATAAGTCAACTACAGATATGCACGATAGTGGCCTTCACTGAGCATTTTCAGAGATGCTAAGATGCCAAAGTAGGTAGCCATGCAACAAAGGACCTGTTCCTAGGACCTCCTTTACACCGAAGGGGCAGAGGCAATGCTATTGCAGGGATGTTTGCATTGGCACATCTGACTTACTTAAAATTAAAATTAAACTTTAACAGTCTGCAAATCCAGAAACCAGGTTGAGTTGATGTAGGTCAAGATATAATAAGAAATACCTTCTGAATTTCTTTTTTAAAATTTTTTTATTGATTTTTATTGAGCTCTACATTTTTTTTTCTCTGCTCCCCTCCCTGCCTCTCCCCTTCTCCCTTCAGGCCTCCCCCAAGGTCCCCATGCTCCTAATTTTCTCAGGAGATCCTGTCTTTCTCTTCTTCCCATGTAGATTAGATCTATGTACGTCTCTCTCAGTGTCCTCATTGTTGTCTGAGTTTTCTAGGATTGTGGTCTGTAGGCTGAATTTCTTATGGATAGACAGCCTAGCGAATATGGCTGGAGCAGTCTCCCCTTTGTCAAGGTTCCATACAAGCCATCTCCATAGTTGCTCATTCAAACTGTGTTCTAGAGGCCCTGCTTCCAGTTCAAACAGGCCCAGCCAAGAGGAGAGGGAACACAACCGTAACACCCTTCACAGTTTCCCCTCCAAGTTTCATGGCGTGGAGGACATTGTGTTTTCTGTCCTCAAAATTTCCATTCACAAGCCAAATGTGGAAAGCCATCTGACATTCCTGTGTTACAGACACACATAAAGCAAAATCCTGAATGTCGCAAGATGTAACAGGTGCAGCCAAGGCATCAAGTAGGAGAAAACTGTTTGATGAATTAAAACATTTCTAATTGTCTTTCTGGAATTTTACAACTTCTCTGCCAAATGGCTATTGCATGCAGCTGTTGGGAATTGTCCTTGCCTTTAAGAGACTGTTTCACTTAATGATTACTTTTATTGTAGGCAAAGTAGTTTGATTTTAGTGTTTTCCCATTTGTTCTAAGTATATTTTCAAAGAACAGAAAACAATATTCATATTCATATTGATGATAAAAGTAGAAGTGCTAAAATATTCCCCTAGGTTTTCAGACCATGATTTTAACATTCTCACCTAGATGAGATAAATTTATAAAGTGAAAGGAAGAATACATGATGCAACAACTATGCCAATAACCCAGGAATATTTTCACAGATGTCTTCATGTACTACATGATAGTGGCACCTTCCATGTTCAGTATACATTTCAGATGTCTTGCCTTGGCATAATACGCAGGTACTCTGTCTTAGTCTCAGAGCTGAATAAGCTAAGATATAGAATAGACACATTCCTCTCGGTCACTCACGTGAACAGCAGCAAATGTCAAGGTATCACTTACTTGAAGTAAGCCTTGGTATCACTTTGGAGCTTGAATTCTTTGACAAAACAAAGCCCTGTTTTCCCCTGTGAAATCTAAAGGAACTATTGACAAGTGATGTGATTTACAAGTTTTATTCCTGTAGTTCATTTTTATGTCTAAATAATCCTTGTTTATTTCTTTCCTTATAGCTTCTCCTAAGAAAAGAATAATGAAATCTAATAATTGTAAATCACTCTGGCCAAGTGTTTATGTCCCAAGGTCAATATACATGCCACCAATAATTCCCATCTTAAGAATACTATCTACAGGCCAATGTAGTCTGTTCTTCTAACTGTATATACCAACCTTCACAGCTTAGAGTGACAGGATACAGGTATATCTGAGAACTACATACTTTAGAGTGTACTGCAAAACATAAGATTGATTAATTGTAATGAAAAGCTGACATTTCCAAAGGAAAAGCTGATGTTCCAATGAGAAGGAGGAGAGGATACATTGTTGCTACAAGATGACACTGCGTTTTTTCTTTTCCAAGACATCTTCTGATTAGAACCCTGCCACTAGCTGAGGTTTCAAAGCATGCTAGAAGGAAGATGCTGAGCCTTCTTAATACAACACGTCTAGTTTTTAGTTCCAGACTGACCCATAAAGACTGCTAGAAAATGCTTAGAAGCAACAAAGGGAGATATTCCGTGTCTCTTTAAGGCCCTCTTTGGCCTTCCTCCTTCAGAATTGCCAACTTTGGAACTGGAGTCCTTTACAATCCATGGTTACTTCATCTCCACCTCAGCCTCAGTGACCAGCTCTAGGTATGAAGAAGCTTGCTAATAATTTCTTTCTGATTCGTATGGGGAAATAACAACAGATACACTATGTTGAACATTTTTCTCTTGCTAAAAATCGGGTTAGAGAAATAAATCAAAGTCTAAAGACTAAAAGTTAAAACGAATTGGATGATATTCTTAATTCTTCTATCAAAAATCATTTGTGTTTAAAGAAGAAAATGTACTTCTTTGTAAGAACCTAGAGCATATGGGGTCAGTACCCACCAACCTGGCCATGGAATAAAAGAGACTCTGCATTGAAGTTCCATTATGACTGCTCAGAGCTTTTATTCAGAAATATATTTTGTATCTGGAGTACATTGATTTTCTACAGACGGTATATGCCGCTAAATGGGAAGGAAGATAGAATTGGCCTTACCTTCTTCCTATGGGTATCTCCAATGTGCTAAGAGAGTTCTATAAGATTTTCATCAGTTGAAGATCGACCTTAGCTGGTTGGGATTTGGCACACACCACTTATGATCATTCTTAAATTAAAGCATAAGTCATATTTAAACTTATTGTGCCTCACTGGGCAATTCTTTCTTGTTGGATGTTCTTACATCTTCCTATGAAGTTATTGTTTTCTACATCCTAGTGGACTTTAATTCTTAATGTGACTTAAATGATCCTTCTATGTATGTCATCTTCCAAAACTATGAGGCTGCTCCAGTTTAACTGCCTGTCAGAGATTGTTTTCAATCAGTGGAGGCATGTGACCACAATAACTCCTCCCACCGAGAGAGACTGAAAATCGTCCGCTCCCATCTCAAGCTCATGTCGGGTTTGAGGTCCACCATTTCTGGCGGACTGAACAGTTACTCCTCATTTCTTTTCTTTCTCATTTGTATCCTAGGGAAATAACCAGTGAACAAGAGAAATCCCAGGAACTGAGGTTAATCATTGCGCTTCTCGAGAGGCAGATGTGGGATGCGTGAGACAATGGAGGAAGGGCAGGAAAGGAAAATGGCTCTCCCATTTTTAAAGAAGCTTAGCCCTTCTCAGAGCACGGCACATGCTGCAAACCTGATCAAGTCTTTCAAACTCTGAAAATAGCTAAGCATTCTATTCTTATTTTATGGTGCTCTGTGTACCCTGGGCCCGGCAAAGAACACAGACATACTGTGTGAAATTAAAAACTCCTTTTCACAAGCTCACTCATTTCAATCCAAGTATGTTTTCCTAGGTCTTCCTCGTTTCTGTTACTGGTGACAAGTCCCACATACCTCCCTTGTAGACAATAATTTAAGTGACAGGCCCAGAGCACCAGGATTGATAATGGCATCTTTGCATGTGAAGGAATGAGGATTGTGCATGACTGTTAGCTAAACCTTTTACTTAGAATTTTAGTGTCGTGAGAAAGTCACTTTTGCATGATACCATGTTGAAGTTAATTATGGTTTCTCTTTGCTCATGTTAGAAAAATTTCAGGTATTTTTTGATACGGTGACACCAATTGTTTTTCATCTAGTCCTTTATCACTGGCATCTGAAGAGGATGGTGTCTCACACAAAGAAAAAACTAATGAACAGGACGGTGTCTTTGGCTAAGGATTGCCATCTGCCAGACTGTGGACACGAATGTAATTGAATTTAACCTTGGTTTCCAAGGTTAGAGATAGATTAGATAAGTGGGAAATGGCCTCTCCTCCCATATCCTGCTCCTGGAATGTAGGAAGTGACTAAAATAGGGAGCATGGGAAGTTTACTACTTGATGTCTCAAGGATTTGGTTCTGCAGTACTTTTCAAAAGTTCAGGAACCCTATTGTAAGAAAACTCCATTTCAAGATGAATTAAGTGATTTGGAGATTTCTGCAAAAACAATTTTCCCCCATTCACATTTGTCACTCAATAAACAAAGAATCTCATTCATTCAACCGAAACCTATTATTTTGTTTTCCCAGTGCAAATAGAAGTATTAAAATACTACTGACTTATTTCTCTAGTCGCTGGTAGGTGATTCACTTTTTACCTCTCCTTTTGATGACTCCAGTATTTTACAAAAGAGTAACTGCAAACTTTTTTTTCTGTAAACTGAAAATTCAGGGACATTTTATGACAACTTATGTAGCTTTTCTTCTGCCCAGTGTGACATACTATGTTAATAGAAAAACACATACAAGACAGCTGATTAATTTGCCTTAAAGTGGTAGGAAAAGAACAAGGAAGAATATTCTTAAACATACAGTCCAACGAACTTCAAGAGCATTCCTGAGTTCACAGGCCTATTGTGGGCACCCAAATCCTATTAACGGCGAAGAGAGAGTGAACGTGCATTTAGGTCACGTGAAAAACTGAAGGCAGACCAGTGTGTCCTCCTTCATTGTTCACAGGGTGCTTTTCTGATTAAGGGTCTTACCTTTGCATTGACTTAAAGAGTCATGGGACTGGGGTTATTTTCTCATGCAGTGGCCTTGTCCTGATCTATACATAATCCTTCTGGTTGAACAAGGAAAATGAGAGCCCTCTCCTATTTTAAAAGAAGGTTCAACACTCAGTTTCCTTGTTTTGAAAATTCTCCATAGTCCCTTCCTCTCCTGTGGATCACAGGATCACAGCCCCACCTCCTTCAAGTACAGACTAGTGAGCATCCCATGTAGAAGGTGCGGCGGCGTAATGACTGGCATGTCCTAGTGAGTTTAAAAGAACACCTTTTTCTTAATTTGTTTTTAGAAATGGAGACAGATGAATTAGAAGTGTTCTTTCTAAAAGGTGGAATTAAAATAAGAAAGTAGGGTTTTTTTGTTTTTTTTTTATTATGTATGAGTCCCCATTATTATACTTTCACAGTCCAGAAGTCTAAAAAGGGCAGAGGGTGTCATTTCATGTGCTGAAAGCAAAATCAGTCCCAGTCCGAAAAGAAAGCCACTCTTATATGCAAAGCCCACCCACCTGCTATGCGGCACTCAAGGCAAAGGAGGAAGCTGGCAAAAGGGGTCATTTTCCCGGGTAAGCAAAGGCACCGGCACAGAGGGAGACTTAGAGACACAGACATTTGCTTGTTTTCAAGGAGGCTGTTAAAGTGGAACATGAGAAATGTCTTCTTTCTTGGCTGCAAGTCTAGTGTGACATTTAGAAGCTGTCGAAGACTTCCTATTATCCCTCGTTCCTGTAGCCTGGCCTGGTGAGCAGAAAGTTCTGGAGCTACTGCCAGTCACTCAGGCATTGCTGGGCCTAAGCGTTTAAAATCTGTTTCTGGAGGTGTGCAGTTCAGGAGACCATGTTTTCACATTGGTTTCTCTTTATCATTCTCCCTTTTCCATTTCTCGTTCTTCTTTGTTCCTTGTAAGTTTCTTCTGAATAAGCCCATGTTAACCTGATTCTGAACTGTTAGAAATGACTAGGGGGTATTAACTGAAGAGCCATTAGACGCTACTAAGAAAATAGCAGAAATTAAGAATGCATTGTGGCACTGAAAGCTAAAACTGTATTTACTCATGCTATAAAACTACAGAAAAAAACAATAGAAATATTAGCAAGCACATGGAAATCTGTTCTATTCATTTTCAATAAGATGGAACTAAGGTAAGTTTCCAAGCAGGGAAATATGTTATAAACCCATTAAGCACTGGATACAGCAGTATGTTAGCTACCTTCCCTTGAACATTTGGCTTCTTACAAAAATTTAAACTATGCATATGCAGATATTCCATTGTTCCACGTGTGAGAATTTTGCTTTATACATCTACTCATTACATTAGGTAAAAATGCAAGATTGTTTAATGCAAAATTTTTATGTTAGTAAAAAGTTAGGGGAAACTTGATTGTCTATCAGCAAGGCACTTATTAAATAAACTATGGAAAAAAAACCATTGTAGGAATTTTATGAGAATTTGATATAATAATCCCTTAGTTTTCATGATAGCAGGGGATCCACACACATAGTGTGACGTCTAGAAACACAAGAAAATGCCCACAACAACTCTTTCAGGAGTTATGATGAAAGTCAAGAGTATTTGACGGTTTTTTTTATCTTGAGCCCATATAAATTTTCCATTAAAAGCATGTCTTTAAACAAGGAAAATACAACAAAGTCACGTTTTATTGTACAATTATGTCTTGTTTTTTTAAGGATAATATTGGACAGTGTTTCCTTACAATAGTCAACTCATAGTTACAGTTTATACAGAAACTTTCTTACTAGACCTTTCTGAATAAATAATGGGAAAGACTTTTCTTAATAAATAATGAACAAGTGTACCCAACTAGGCTCTAGGCCAGAAAGACATCTGCAGGCAATGGAGTCACCAAAGCCCCGGGCGTTGACCATAACCAGATCTCTAAAGAGAGCTGCACTCCATGTAGAAAATCTCCCTCTGCCCACTGTGCCATAACTTCCCTAAGTTCACTGTCTTCATTCCATAAGCATGACTATCCTCTATGCATCCCAAATCTGTATGGATTTGATTTAATATTTAATCATTTGCTTATGGAGGAAAAATCAGCACACTTTCATTAAATTAAGATCGCTCTATTTCATCATTATAAAGAAAAGACAGGCATGATTAATGGAGATGGCATCTGGTGTTTGCGGAAGGCTCTTCTATTCAACACTGACATCCAGTTCCTAATGCATCCCTGGGGATCATTGAGCTAATGATAGGGACTCTGTTTGTGTGACTCTCTTTTTCGGCTCTCTTATTCTTGTAATCACACTGAAGTACCTCTAGTTTGCCAAGTTGCTTATCTTGCACTCAAAAAGATATCTTCCTTTATATGTAGATACAGATGTATACACAGGAAAACACATTACTGTATCTGTAGATCTCTGTCTAATGGCACACAAAAACAGAAAAGCCTGTGCATCATCAGACAGAAGCACAAAGAAAGGAGGAGAGAAAGGGAAACTGAGGACATGATAGAAAAGAAAGGGGACATAAAAGGGGAAGATGAAAATGGAAAAAACCCTCATATACAAAGGATAAATAATAAAAGAAAGAAATCAACATTTTCAAATAAGACAGTTATTTTATATGAGAAAAAATAGTGGAGATTACAAAGCAAATTTGTTAATGGCATTAGTGTCATTAATGTATTAAGTGAAACCCACAGGGTTTCCTTGAGATTTTAACTTGGGAGGCAATGCCAGGAGACATCAAGTTTCCCTTCCCGGCCTACAGTTTTATACTATGTGTTATAATAGTTAAATAATCAGCCTCGCTTATTCCAAACCAGTCACCAAGGCTGTGTGCAAATGCGTGGCACAGTGTGACTCTGCCACGTAAAACTCTCAACAGACCCTTCTGAACCTCCTACCTGGAAAATGTTATGTTGATTTCTGGGCATGCAGAGGTCAAAAGAGAGACAAATTCCTTTTATTAGTCTGTTTTTCTGTTACAGCAAAATAACTGAGACAGAGTATCTTTACAAAGGAAGTGGACTTACAGTTGTGTATAGCTTAGCCTGAGTTTCCTTCTTTCTGGTGAAGAGTTCCTGGCTGCATCAGACAGGCCAGGAGTAGGTGTTAAAAGCCATCACATTGTCAGAGAGGAAGCCTTCTTCAGAGAGCATGGGCCAATGTGTCAATGTCCTAATGACCTTCATCCAGACCTCATCACTTTAGGGTATCACATCCCCACAGTGTGGAACATGTCGCAAATAGGTGAAACTTTGAGGATACAACTAAGCCACACCCTAACCACAGCAGCCCCATCATGTTCGTGCCCTTTGGTACAGTTTCTTGGCTGCTGCCAGTGGGCTGTCTGGGAGGTATTTGTTATCTTAACACATATAGTGAGCCCCTACATATGCTGAATTGCCCATACCTCATCTTGACTTCCTCTATGGTATCCAGGGAAATCCTGTATGGATATGGATAATAGACTTTTCGTCCTTAAAGTTACTTAGGTATACAACATCCAAACATTATTTTGTCTAGGTGTACTATGTATGTTTTATTTTATTGTGACCTATCTAAACCCAGACATGCAATGAGAATTTAACATCAACAGCACACGAACCCCTTGCTCCATCTGCACCAAGAATATAGTGACTTCCAGCGGACCTGTGATGGGGTGGCTTTTCATTTAAGGAAAACTATATAGGAGAGAAGTCTTCCCTGAGTTTCCAAAAGATTGCAACATGGATTAGTCCATCAGTGGGTGGGCCTCTAATGTGAAAAAGATGTGTTCTAACCTCAAGTTTAGGTGACTTTTACATGTGACTCAGTATTTGTCCTGGTGAAGTTTTCCACTTTTAAATGATAGATTGTCTTTTATTTAGGCCTAGACCCTCCCAGCAGTCTGTGAACATAGGCACCAATACTGAGCACCAGGTGATCATCCATGTACCTGCAAGCACATCGATTGCACTTGGACTATTTCCATTGTGGGAGAGGAAACTGGGCTGATACTTCACAGAGAAGGTCAGGGACAATGTAACTGGATGAGTGGTAATTTGTCATACAATGCTTCTGCCAAAACTATCATCCATTAAATTGGAAAAAACATGTCTTACCTACCTTGATAGGATTGTACAGCACATTATTTATTATAGGGAACACATAGATGTAGGAGCTTGTTAATTATATTTTCATTCAATATATTTTCATTCACACACTAAACACAAAAGAAGAGGACAGGAAGTGGTACTGCTCACAATGAATAGGACCCTCCTACATCAATCATTAATCAAGAATATGCCCTACAGACCACCCTGGTAAGGATATTTCCCCAGTTGAGGCTCCAGTTTCCCAAATCACACCAGCTGGTGTCAAGGTGACTAAAACCAGGCAGTTCCCACAGGCCTCTCTAAAGCGCCCCATCTCCCTTTAGAACACAGACACTGTTCTCATGTATTCATGTGTTTTATATATCTGCCCATAAGAAGGCTGGCTTCTTATTCCCTCAAAAGCTTTTCGTACAATGTGAGATGAGTTTTGTGGCATTAAAATTAAACCTTGCTCTAAGTCAGACCTTTCCCACCAATACTCTAGTTACTTCTGCTTTGCTGTTAATTTAGATGTAATTAGAATGAAACCTTGGCATTTGGTTGCATCAATGCGAAGGTGGGATAAACCCCAAGAGAGTTTTCATGCAATGCACTTTCCCTCAACTCAGCTCTGGATTTCTCTCTTTTCATTTACTCAACCAGCATCTCTTCTAAAACTCCCATTCCAGGACAAATTCTTTTATCTATGCATCCCTTTTGAATGTTATCCTTTTTGATTCTGTCTCACAAAACAAAATAATGTAAAAGAGTATACTCTCTTTCAGCGTCTCTTTCCTCGTATTTTCTCATTACTCCTAATGCTCTTGCTTCCCATTGCTGCCCAGCCACGAACATCACCACCTCCTACTAAGAGCCACTTTCATGCCATTAGTTGGCTATGTCATTCTCTGTATCATCATCATTATTTCTACTCCACCATCTGCTACCATTGGGCACATTACAATTTATCTTAAAGGTTTGCTTCTCAGCCCTAATGGTCCATCATCCAGGGGACTTGGTATACATTTTGACACATCCTGGACAACTGTCGGATGTTTTATCCCATTTGTGTGTCTTAGATTTTTATGTCAACACAGAAAACTCTGTGTGTAAATGTGACAATAGAGCAGAAGGGAAACTGTGTAGGAAATGAAGGGACCAATGATACTGATGAAGGAATTAGGTATAGGAGATATATGATCAATGTATAATATATACTTGAATGAAAATGTGGTGGGGTTTTTTTTGATTTTTGTTTTTTTGAAAGAGGGTTTCTTTGTGTAACAGTCCTGGCTCTCCTGGAACTAGCTTTGTAGACCAGGCTGGCCTCAAACTCACTGAGATCCACCTGCCTCCCAAGTGCTGGGATTAAGGGTGTGCAACAACACCACCCTGTGAATGAAATGTTTTTAATGCAGCCCAGTACCATATACAATGAATGCAAACAATGGAATTTTAAAAAAATACATTCTTTTTATCCTTTTAGATTGATGTTCATAACCTGGTCATATTCTCAAACATTCTTTTGAGTAATAGGGACTCTTCCATTTGATGAAAGCTCTCTGTGCGTCTTAGTTTGCTTCCCAAACACCTGAACATCCCCATAGCTTCGATTTTCCAGCTCACCCAGAACACAGCGTGTTAGAAAGTCCAATTCCTACTGGTGACTACATGGCTGCTCCAACGTCAGCCTTTGGATGCCTACAGTACCTTGCATTTTGGTGGGTTGAGGATAAGGCAGATCCATGTTGGAAAGACGATGTATTGCTCTTTGGAAACAGAGATTGTCATGAGAAGAAAAAAAACTATGAGAGCAATCCACTACAAAGCCAGTTCTCTTTTAAAGTTTCTTAACTTCTTTTTTGGTCTTTAGGAAAAGTCTTAGCACAAAATCCACAACTCTTTGTTATCCCGTCACAGCTCCTCTTCCTGATGTGTCTGTATTCTTCCCCTTATCTTTATTCTTCTCAAGATTGGCAGGGGTTTTTTTGTTTGTTAGTTTTTGTTTTTGTTTTTTATTTAAAAACACAATGAGAGACGGTGCTTTCTTGCCTCTTAGCTTTTTCCTTTGGCTTCCTAGGTATATAGTAACCACCTCTCCTGGCACCACAAACCCTCCTGTCTTTCTAGTTGTAGTTTAGGAAGGTTACTTTAAAACTCTTTGCAAACACCTCTTTTTCCCCTTCCTTCTGGCGAGAGTAATTTGCCCCTAGGACCACCGACCCTCTGTATGTCTATTTAGCATAGTCCCTACCACATAACATTTTAATTTTATATTTATTTTCCTCTGTGCTATTGATATTTGATTGTAAATTCTTCATAGTTAGGGAGTATTTTTAATAATCTTTCTATATTGGTTGATAGTAACCATATTTTCATTTAGCATACTCTCAACAAAAAAGGAAGAGGATTCAAAAAAAAGGAAAGAAGACAACATAATTCCTTGTAACTGTTCTCATACTGACAAGAGAGGCTTGTCACCATCCTGATATGATGTTAATATCTGGTATAATTTTTTTTGAGTTGAAATGTTTTTGCCTCAGGACACAGTAAGTATAGTGATCAGTGTGTAAGTGTGCTTCTCCTTAAGTTGCCAACAAGGTACATAAATAAAATCAACTGCTTTATTTGCTAGGCATAATCTATCTGGATTTCCCTGGGAGCTGGAGAAGTTCAATAGCTAAATAGTATTCCTCAGAGAGGTACAGCCTCTATATCAAATCCCATACTGCTTGGATATTTGCTTGCATTCGAAATCCAATGATGTTAGTTTGATGCCAAAATGCAAGGGATGAATGATTGCCTTCTTGGCTTATCATCTGAATAAAATTATTTTGAGAATTTGTTTGATATTGTGTGATTGCTAAAACCTGAACCAAAAACATGGAGTTATTTTAAATATCATAAGTAATAAAATCAACACCTCTTATGTCCAATAGTTCCCCCAAAATTAAACCTGTGACTCACATATGATGTGTTAAATCAATTATTAAAAAGCTATGATCAAAGGCTGCTCAAAGGCTGGAAAGATGGTTCAGTAGGTAAAAGGGCTCCCCACAAGCCTGATGGCTCAAGTGTAAAGAGCTAGAACCCACACGAAAGCCAGACACAGTGGCTAAAGTGTCTGGCATGTCTGCTGTGCCTGTGCCCCTAAGATAAATGTGGAGCAGAGACTGGTGAATCCCTGAAGCTCATGGACCAGTTGTCTGGACTGACTTACGTAACTGTGAAGAGACTGTCTCAAACAAAGTGGAAAGCCCAGGAGAGACCCCAGAAGATTTTTCTCTGACTGCCACACACACACTGTGACACATCTGCCCATATGAACACAATCACATACACAGTAATACACCATACACACCCATAAAGATCAATAACAATAGTCATTAAACCTATCTATGAAGGTGCATTACTTATCTTATTTTGTATATATAAAGATTATCTATGTATATGTGGGACACTGCTGTCTAGACTGTTTCTAGGCTAGTCTTAGCTCTCTGAGACCATCAGAAGCCAGTGCTCCCTACTTTCATTATAGTAGCATTAGACCTGTATCGACATCACCCAGCTTGCTCCTGATTACTGCTTCTGAACACATTAATTAGAATGGACTTTTCAGTTCCTGTTTTGATCATCTCCTTCACCTTCTTCTCTAGCTGACAGCCCATCTGCTATTGCTGCTTCTGTCTGACCTATGATTTTTCTTATTTTTTTCCATTTGTATCATCCTAAATGGCATGACCTATGCAATACCTGCCAAGAAAGGGACTTAAGAAGCCTTATGAGAATTCGTTAACTATCCAGTGGGATGTTTTTTACTTGGCAGGTCAAGGATGTGACATTGGATGCCAAGGCACAATAACGTATTTGTTCTCCAAGGCTGACTCACCTGTAAGCGGGCTACATCATGGGTAGCTGCCACCGTGGGAGTCCCCAATTTCTGAAACCACAATCCTCTGCCACCTGATTTATAATAGAAGTGACAGGGCCTTGGCAAAGGGAAAGTAAATATTCTGAGCAAAGGCAAACAGGGCCAGAGGAGGTGTGAAACAAGAGGGAAAGAAAATACTTTCAAGTCAGAATTAGACTGGCCATCTTGCTAATGGTCACCCTGGGCTCCTCCACCTCCACCTCCACAGCAGAGTTGATGCCAGTTTTTCCCCTTCTAATGCTGACAGCTGATTGGGAGTTTAGCTGTGTTCAGGTGTTGGTTTATAAACAAACAAGTAATAAAAAACAGAGCAACTAATGGGAGACCTGGCTCACCCCTAGGACTGGAAAGCACCCAGAGGACATCGCTAATGACATATTTCACTGCACCCCATTTTCTAAAGTTTCTAGCATCTCTTTAAAAAGTGCTCCCCCAGTAGGAGGCCAAGACTTTAACATGAATTACACATTCCTCCTCTTTTCTGATTCTCCATAGACAAGGTTTATAGAGAGGTCATGTAGTGACATTTGATCATGAGTATATAATCATTGCCAAGCCTTACCAGGAAGCAACTTCCACCATACATTTCTAAGTAAGCACAGATTAATTTTCAAAAGAGGATTAGTCACATAAGCTTAACAACTTTTTTGTTTCAAAAGAAATCTGTCCTAAGAGTGCCGACATATTCTGATTTGAATCTGAAACATCCACCACAGGTTCATATTTTTAAACGTCTAATCTTAGCTTCTGGTACTACTTTAAAGGCTATGGTGCTCTTAGGAGTTGGGTCTTGACTGAGGAGGAAGTAGTCCAGTAGAAGCAGACTTTTAAATGCTATACCAGAAAAGGTAAGGAAGAATTTTCCCTTGTTCTTTCAGAGCGAGAGGCAGGGGTGGGGTACTAACACTTGACTTGTCAGGCAAACAGTGAGATTCGGACTTCTCAACTCTAGAACTGTGAGGGAATATATTTCTGTTGCCTTAAGCCATCAAGCTTGGCTGCTTTATTGTGACAGCCTTAAGAAACAAACCAGTGGAGCATACAAACATTGCCAAACAGAACTTTCAAGACTCATACAGAGTCTGAAGCTTTGCTCTACGTACAAGCTAACATCTTTGCCTACCATGATTTCACAGGTGCTGGCAGAGCACATAAGTCTGTTGGGTCAGACACAAAACACAGCATCTGGCTTGAACTTCATATCCATATTGGTCCATCCACTCCAAGCACAATAAACACACTGGTCCCTCCACCCTGAGAACCCTATCCACACTAGTTCCTCAAAATGTAGCTCTACATCCATATTAGTTCCTTCATTCTGAGCTCCGTGTGCATATTGGTTCCGCCACCCAGAGACTAATGATAACATTAAGATTAATGACCATGTGAGTTGTTTTAACCCAATATTCATAATCCACATTGTCATGGAAATCCATAATCAGGTCCTCATGCTTGTTTTATTTTACCCAACTGAGCTATCTTCCCAGTCTAGGATCTAGGATTTGACCAGGGTACTTGTGTGTCTTTGGTGTCAGGGTGAGGTTTTTTTTTTTTTTTTTTTTTTCATTGTAAAATGAGCTTGAGATTTTCTTCTCTTCAAGTTTGAGGAGAATAGATGTAAATCTTAAAATGTTTGGGAGAATGAACCAGTGAAACCATCTGGTCATGGGTGTTTGTAAGGGGAGGGCTTGGTTATTTATTCGATTTTGTTCCTCATTACCTCTTGAGATTTTCTATTCTACATCATTCTAGTTTTGGCACTTTATGTTTCTAGGTCTCAGAATATTTTCCATTTGTACATGAAGTGTCAGCAGGAGAATTTGCTAGACCTGAAGTGGGCAGAAGGAAAGAAAGAGTAAAAAAAAAAAAGAACAAATAAAAGTATGAACAATAAAAAATTAGAAAATATTTGATTATCTTAAAAGCTCAAGGTCTCACCTCAAAGTGCACATATGTGTGCACTTCAAAATTGTTACCATGGTGATCTCTATGTCTTAACCTCAAGCCCCAAGAAGGCTGCCAAATTTCCTTTCATTTTAACTTTACCTCTGGCTTACTTAGTTATTGTTAATAGGATATTTTGACTCTAATTATTCATCCACTGTCAGCCAGATAAAAATGTATTTTACCTATAGATAACAAAAAAGAATCTTACAATAATTGCTGACATGTAACTGATTATTTGATTGTGACTGAGCTATATTCTCCACAAAATGTGTCTATATTTTTAGGACACTGTCTGGAGAAGAAGGCTCACTCTCTTCTCTACACAGATAAAGACAGGAAGTGGGGAAGTAGCCATTCTATGGCTCAAAAGTTCAGTCATAGTTTTCAGCATATTTAAAAAACAACATACTGAGATATTTAAGTGTTTTTATATTTATTTCTTTTACTGGTGACAGCTAATAACCCCAATGTTAGATACACTAATAATCCCCAACTTGTGTCCTTGTCTTGAAGCCATGACTAACTACCTTGATCCTGGTTTGTATGTCCATACATGGCCTTGAAGGCAAAAGAATAAAGAGGAATAGAGGATAAATTAAAGCCATATTAATACTGGCTATTTTTCTTTACAGCATTCTTAGCTTTGATTACTTTTTTTATAGTTCTACTATTCTTTTCAAATTTTCTTCCTAGAGTTTGAATCATATTTATAAGCAATTTTATTTCAAGTGTTGAATCACTGAACACATTACATTATCATGAACATAATTATATAATCAAAAACATAAAAGTTTGAAGAAAAGATTCACAAAAAATTACTACTATTCCCTGAATTTTACATTGTAGGCATGACAATGCACATTTCTTTCAGGTTTTTTTGTTTTGTTTTTGTTTTTTTGGCGGTGGGAGGTTTCCAGGTTTTCTCTAAAAGCTTTTTATTTTTTTTTAATTGAGAAAAATAATCAACTCAAATAGACACGGTTTTGTGTACAGCAACAAAGCATTCATAATTGTGCTTTAGATTTCCTTTTAAAATAAAAGGGCTTGAGAGGAATTGTCTGAGAAAACCTTTTGAAGCTGTGGTATTATTCCGGTTAAGGAGTATTGATTGCCAACTGTACCGTGTGACTGCTGTATTGAAAGGGGAGTTCAGATACAGCAGCCAGGAGAAAGAAAGCGGAACAACACAGGGTAAGTTCTCAGATTCAAATGGGGAAGGAACAGAATTTTCATATGGCTTCAGCAGAAGCTGATGACTGGAGAGGGTGGTAGATACAGACCCTAATCTGGTAAACATGGCTCCTTCAACTTGTTTCTTGCCACTTCCAGATAAAAAAGACTGCTACTCAGGACCCATTTCATGCAACGATGCATTTTCTATTCCTCTCCTAACAAAATCCTATGATGGCTCAGAGATTAAGAGCACTGCTGCTCTTGCAGAGGACCTGGGTTTGGTTCCCAGCACCCACAAAGTAGCTCACAACCACCAGTTCTAGAGAATCTGACACCATCTTCTGGCTTACATGACCACTAGATGCACAGATGTGCACGTTCATACATGTAACCAAACACTCATAAATATGTAATTCAAAATAAAGTTTTTTTTTTAAAAAAAAACAAAACTATAGACTTGGTGGTTTAAATGACAGAAGGGTAGCCCCACATTTGTGAAGGTATGAATCAAGATAGTTATAGAACTGTTCTCTTTTGAGGCTGCTCTCTTTGACTTGAAGCTATCTACTTTTTGTGTTTACACAGAGCCTTTTTGGGAGTGCACATCTCAGATATCTCCTCCTATGCCTACATGGACCTTTCCATAAAGATTTTTCAGTCAAACTGAATTCGATCTTCTGTAATGGCCTCATTTTCATTTAGTAACCTCACTAAAAGCCTTTCTCCAAACACAGTCACATTCTCCAGCACCAGAAAAACACTTCAGAATATGAACTGGGAAATCTTAAATTAACCTAGAGCATTCCACATTTATGGTCCCCAAATTCATGGCCTCTCAAGGAAAAAAAATGCATTCATCCTATCCAAACAGTCCAGAAAGCTTTGCTAGATCCAACAACAATTCTAAGTCCTTAATCTCATCTAAATGTCATCTATATAAAATGTGTATGGGACTAGAAGTGTGATTTATCCTAAGGCAAAATTCCTCTCCATCCATTAAACAGGCAAAATGTCTGCTTCCAAAAATACTATTGTGGTAAACACAGACAAATATTCATATTCTAAAAGGAAAAAGTAAGAAAAGGAGATGAGGTCTCATGGCCCAAATGAACATAAGGCCTTGCAGGAAAATATCTTCAGACCTTAAGGTTTCAGAATAAACCTCTTTAGCTCTCTAGGGCTGGGATTAAAGACGTGCACCACTATGATCTGATTTCTATGGCAAACTAGTGTGGCTAGTAGGATTAAAGGTGCGTGTCACCACCGTCTGGTCTGTAAAGCTGACCAGTGAAAGTGTTTTACTCTCTGATCTTCAAGCAAGGTTTATTTATTAAAATACCACTACTATCTTTCCTTCAGAACTCCTTCTTCAATGTATCCCCTTTCTCTTCTATTTATGTAAAGAGCAACCGATATTCTGTGACTTTATTTTTCATTTAGAAATTCCTTAAACTTAAAATCCCCAAAAGGCTTACAAATTGTTGGTGTAGGAAGTCCTTCTGTCTATGTGTTGCTTTCATTAATAAATAAAGAAACTGCCTTGACTTGTTGATTGGGCAGAACTTAGGTAGGTGGGGAAAAATGGAACTGAATTATGGGAGGAAGAAAGCAGAGTCAGAGAGAGACGCCATGCAACCGCCAGAGACAGAAGCTGGGAATTTTACCCAGTAAGCCACTGCCATGTGGCTATACACAGATTAGTAGAAATGGGTTAAGTTAAGATGTAAGAGTTAGCCAATAAGATGCTAGAGCTAATGGGCCAAGCAGTGATTTAATTAATACAGTTTCTGTGTGGTTATTTCAGGGCTAAGCTAGCCGGGTAACCAGGACGAACAAGCAGATCCTCCTCCTACAAATTGTAGCTTCCACAAAACAGCAGAATACAACTCAGCCATGTTCTTTGCCACATGGCAGCAACCTTTCCTCCGGAGACCAGTGCTTGCTTCTTGTTTCCACCTGGGGCTCATGAAAAGACCATCAGCCTGTCTGGTTGCTAATAGCTCATCAAAGAAGCCTTGGCTTTTCTCTCTTGCTACCTTTAAACCATGCCCACTTCTATCCAGTGTGTTACAAAGCTATGTCAACGTTAGTTATAGCAGAACCATTCTTCCCAGAACTGGCATCCTTAGTAGTTTGTCATAACTTCTGCAATGAGCCACCATATCCTACACATCTTAACATCTTGCATTTCTGGACATTGCTATCAAGTGTTTGACAAGTTTAGTCTGGGATACAGTGATTTCCAGCTTGCATCCTCATGCATTCTTACTTCCTTGTACATGTTTTCCAAGAAACCTTCCCATGTGTCCACATTACTTCTTGTTTTTGGAACACTGGTTGGATTGGGATGGACCTCACCTCAAGAGCCTCATTTTGAAACTAATCACCGGCTTAGAAGCTCCATCTTTAAACCCCGCCACACTTGGAGGTCCTGCAGGTTTGAGCTGTACATATGAATTTGGGGGAGAAATATAATGTAACTCATAATAAAGGTAAGTAATTTTTATACAAAAAGCTGCAGGTAAGAACTGGGATTGTTCACAGTATTTTGAAGATATTTTAATGGCTATGGTATATTCAGAAGACAAAATATAAACAAAAACCTTTAAATTGCTATATAGAATAATTCTCATGATTTACTACTATATCAGGAAGAGGAAGGAGAAAGTAAACACATCCCCAGTTTTCTCCACTACACCAGTGCACATGCATCAGCAGGCACACACAAAGACAAAGGGGAAGTCAGAAGGGAACAGCAGTTGTCTCCTATGGACCTCAGAGTACTTCATGTTCTTCCTTACATGTCGATTCTCTCACTGAAACTTACTACTTACTCAATTAGAAAAATACATGGAATTAGTAGAAGGAGAGTCAGAAATTTTTGCTTCCCCTCTACTAACAACACTTAGTTACAACCATCAGAGGACAACTTTGTATTCTTTACACATGAAGCAAATTTATAGAAAGGCTCTTTCGGTGCTTAGCAAATCATAGGGACTCCTAAAAAAAATGCATCATAGGAAACTCTAGAGTTAGGGCAGTTGTGGGGCTCATGAATGATAGAAATTCAGTAACAATTTTATTGGCAAGTTACTGCCAGTAGGTTTTATCTCTAACTATATTAACCATCCTGGTAGGACAGTGAGTTTGGGCTGGTTTAGGCCTTATACCAATCCCTGGTATTTGGAAGACGTATTATTTGGTAACTTCACTAAGAGACCAAGCCATTAAGAGAAATAATCCGAGAAAGGAAATTATGTTACCAAGGAAAAGGAGGCCTTCAACAGTTCGTCTTCATTGTCACATTATGCCTCATGGTCATGGCTGTGCCTCTCATTACAGCATTTTGTGCATACTGAGTTCAACCTAAAAATCCAAGTGCCACTTGACATGAAACTTTTGTTACTTCTCAGATATTTCAATCCTTGAATTGAATCATATAATGCATGCCTTCTCTTTATGATTTCTGAGTCTACAATAAAGATTTTAATTTTAAAAGGCTTATCATATCTTCTTTTCTCTTTTAGTTTCATTTTCAAAAAAATACTGCAAATTTTGTGTCTTATTTCCTTTTAAACATGTACTACCACATCCACGAAGGAAGCATTAACTCTAACATCCAGGAAAATATGCCTCTGTTTTTCAGTAGATACCAGATCTAGGTTATCTAAATTTCACATTCCACTCTTGAATAGATCAGAATGTCTAAGAGCCATATGTAACAGCTCATCAGTCACCTTTTCTTACAAATCATTAATGGTCACCATCAAGGCTGTCTTTCAACTGCCCACAGCTTTCTCCACCAAATATTGACTGCTCTTCCCAACTTTGTGAGCATTTTCTTATAAGCACTTTAAAAATCTGTAACAGTGATATATCTCATGTTGTACTTGTCAAAATTTTCTAATCCTCTTGTGTGGTATTTTGGAAAAAATTCTTAGAAGTTAAAAATAAATTAATCATACTTGCCCTCATTTATTTAAAAACAATTCCCTTAAAGTATCCAAGTATCAGATATTGTTTATGCCTCCAAAATGATGAAAGCAATCTTTTGCACTCTGTCCTTAAAGATCTACCTTCACTTTCTTTTTATAAGGTCTAAAGCAATTGTTATGATTTAAAATGCCTGTAGCAACACAATTTTAACAGATTGTAAACTGGGATTTGGAGAAGAAGCTTAAATTCTGCAGGTCCATTTATCCTGCAAAGTGATTATGGATACCAACTGAAAGAGCATGTACTTTTTCGAAGTGCTCTGTTTTAAAGGTCGCAAAGGGGAAAACATCATAAATAACAAAGCCCAGATAAGCTAACATTACTGTTTGGAAATAATGCGTCTGTGAGCCAGGAACACCCAGTTGATGCCATATGAGAGATTGTAACAAGTACGAAAAATTCAATTTGTTTTAATAGTATTACTCCAAACAATGAAATGTTTTCTTTATTTTGTTTCAAAGCTTATGTTAGCATGAGTTTTCCTCCCCATTTCTTATAAACAACTTTATGTTTGAAATCTTAGAAGCACTAGAAATGTTCTCATTTCGGTGTATCAAGATAAAGAGTCCATGGCCATGTCCTAATGTAGTTCTCCTGAATCTTCTTGCTTACAGATTTTGAAAAAGAATCATGACAAAAAAAAAAAGAAGTCATGAGAAATGTGTGTTCTGTTGAAAATTAACCTGCATTTTTTAAAATAATAAGATGTGGTTGATTAATGAGAGTCTTAACCCAATTTATTATTATTTTTGTTATTTTGAGACAGATCTCATACTATGACCTATGCTGGCCTGGAGATCATTTTGTTACCCATGTTAGCCTTGAAATTTCAACTATACTCCTGCCTCTGTTTTCAAGTGCTGGGATTACAGACATGTACCACCACATCCAAGAAGGAAGCATTAACTCCAACATCCAGGAAAATATGCCTCTGTTTTTCAGTAGATACAAGATCTAGGTTATCTAAACATCTACTTAATTTTTATGTCACTTTAGCAGCATATAGTTGTAGATTTGGTCAATATTTATCGCCATCAGTATACTCATAAAATGTCTAGAAATCACTCTCTAAATCCCTATCTAATGCCTGTCTTTGTATGCTGGCACTTTGGCGGTCTAATTTTAAAAGATTTATTTATTTCTGGCATACGTGTGTGTGTGTGTGTGTGTGTGTGTGTGTGTGTGTGTGTGTGTGTGTGTGTGTGGTGTGAGAGTTTTTTCCCAGTACATACGTATGTGCACCACATGTGTGCCTGGTGCCTGCGGAGGCCAGAAGATGTGTGGATTAAATGGTTTTGTGATTAACTCTTAGTTACCAATAATGCATGAGTGTCACATTAGGGAAGAAACATAAATAGTTTATCTGAGAGTCATTTAACCAAGAATCTATTATTTGAATTATCTTTGTCATGCTTCCTGAGTCTTCCATCTTCTGTCTATGTTTTATATGAATCTGTATCTGGCCAACTTGAGGGTTGTTTGGTGAATCAGTCTCTGTGTTTGTGTCTGTCTTTGAGTCTGTTCGTGTGTGTGTGTCTGTGTGTGTATGTGTGTTTGTGTGTGTCGCTGTGACTATGTGTTCTTTCTGTGCATATCTGTCCATAACAAAGGGCTTCATCTTGTCTTTATTGAACAGCACAGAAAACGTCACTTGGAAAGGAATGCGATTCCCATATCAGAATCTTTAACGTGGAATTCAATCACTGACTCCAACTGATCCCAACTGACCCAGACAATAAACAGTACTGCAAACATCATTATTTATCAACCAATATCCACAAATGGATATTCATTTTAGAAGATTGCTTCCAACCTCTGTTTTCGCTGCTTTCAGCAAATGATACACCGGCATTATTCTGGGTCAGGAGCATGGAACAGTACATGTTTTAAGATTGTAGTTATGCAGTAGCTTGGGTTATAAGATTAGTTGATTACATAGGAAATCCAAGGCAGGTAATATTGAATGTTACATTGTTCTCTTAATGGCAGGTTAAACTAACAGACCAAGTACCCAGTAGGATAGCAGTCTTTAGTCCTTAGCAACTTCAAGATGTATTATTAACTCTGGTAGAGAATCCAGGAAAAACTCCAGTATCGTGCTATTTCATTTGTATTTTAATAAATAAAGATTACCTGAAGATCAGAAAGCAAAATAGCTACCCTGGTCAGTGGTGATACACATCTTTAGTCCCAGTAGCCTCACTATTTTGTCATGGAAACTGGGCAGAAGTGGTGCGTGCCTTTAATTCCAGCACTAGAGAGGCATATAAAACAGGAGGAGACAGCTCTCAGACGCAATCTCATTCTGAGGATTCCTGGAGGCAGAATCGCTATTTTGGACTGAGGTAGAGTTAAGAGCCAATGGCTAGCTGTTTTGCTTTTCTGACGTTCTGGTTGAACCTCAATATCTGTCTCTGGGTTTTTATTAATCATGCTACATTCCAGTCTCTTAGGACACAAGAGATACTTTTATCGCAATGCATTTCCACAAGAAGATAGTGTTGGATCCTCTGGAGATGGAGTTCCATATGGTTGTGAGGTGCCTTGTGGGTACTGGAAATGGAACCTAGGTCCTCTTCAAGAGCAGCAAGGACTGAGCCATCTCTCCAGTCTTTGAGCTTCACAGTTGAAACCACAGTCATTCTCACTGATGCACAAGAATAAGCCTATAAAATCCCAAGGACAAACTCTGTACACGAGTGATGTCCGTGACTCCCTGGATAGAAGACCTCACAAGTTCCCACAGGTACAGCACTGGTGGGGGGGATTCCCAGGTTGGTCTCTATATCAGTGCCCCCAGCCTTTAACTTGTGTTTCCAGCTGCATACCTGGCACTCTACAAGATGTTGCAACGATCTGCTCATTCAATACGTTCTATGTTAAATATGTCATCCAAATATAGTCCCTTATGATTTTTCCCAGTATTTTTAATGACGCAATAATCTTTATTCACAAGTCAAGGTCAAGAACTAATCAAAAGTACATTAAATGATTGCCTAACTTGTCATGCCCTAACAGTAAATTGTCTGCCACATGATGAAGCATTCTTGAAAACTGTTTTTGATTTCCAACTTCTGTTTCCCTGACACCATTTTTATTTGGTCACAAATCACTTTTGAATTATTTGAGTTATCAAAAAGTAATGAAGAATCTCTTCAAATGGGTGTTTTATTCTAAATAAACAAGACAACTTTTCTGTTATTTATTAACTACATGTGTATACTCTCAAAGTCTTGAAGGCTCACTCACTAGCTCATTTACTCAGAATTTATGGTCCAATAGTCTAATCATTAAACACCGGGGTAAGCATCTGTTCTAGTTTTCAAAAGCTGAAATGGACAAATTATTTTATGTACTGATAAACAGTATAGGATTATGGCAGTCTTATTTTATTAAGAGTGACACATATATACTACATTTGATAGGACAATAGGCAGCTATTTTGTGTGATGGGAGGAATCATTAGGGTGAAAACCCATGGGAGTAAGAGAGGAAGTATTTAGAAGGACAGATTTTAGCATGTTTAATGAACAGAAGGAAGATCAATGGAGCAGAAATTTTGCTGAGGTAACGTTGCCTAAGCACAGAAAAGAAACACCAAGGTAGATATGAAGGAGCATCCTGAGGGAATCACCAGTAATAAACACATTTTAGGGCCTGGGGATCTGTATGAAAGTTTCCAATATGACATTACATCAGAAGGTGACACCAACTTCTGAGTGAAGGGTGCTGACTAATGACTTCTGCTCCAAGATGACTTATGACAGATTGTGAAATTCCTTCCTTCCCTTCAATTATATTAGATCAATTCTGCCTATTCAAATTTTGATAGTCATGCTCCAAAACAAGAAGGACTTTCTGAGTTTTATTTTTGAACCAGAAACACTTAATAGTAACCACAGATGCAAACATGAGAAAGTAGTCACCCCATTAAGGCTGCGTTGTTCCTTGGCAGGGATAGCTGAGCCTGGAGAATGCTACCGTGGTTCCTTGATGTGGCAAATAAGAAGTTTTTCAACATATTTTATATACACCTATTAGCTTTCTTTCCCTCAACTCCTTCTTGTGATAGTATATTATAGAAAGTGTGTACTCTATGTTCTTTGGTCTCTAGCACCTGTGGGTTCCACATCTGAGGACCTAACCAATCAGGAATTGAAATACTTGTAAAACATATATCTGTACAGTGGCATAGTAGCTTGAATGAAAATGGCCCCCATAGGCTCATAGGGAGTGGCAGTATGGTGCCCTGGGTTCCATAAGAAAGCTGAGTAAGTAAGCCCTGGGGAGCAAGCCAGTAAGTAGCACCCCTCCATGGCCTCTGCCTCAGTTCCTGCTTTGAATTCTCGCCTTGACTTCCCCGGCGATGGACCTGACCTGAGAGTTCTAAGCTGAACTTAACCTTTCCCTCCACAAGTTATTTTGGTCATGGTGTTTCATCACTGCAATAGAAACCCTACGACACTGTGTCTCGTGAGAGAACTGATCTTAATTATGCTGAAATGAAGGGTCTAATTCATACAGATGATGGGTTGAGACCCATTTAACACATTACTTTTCCCCTTTTAAACACTAAATTAAATGTAAGAATTCACATAAGTAACTAAAATTAGACTCTTCTGAAACAGTTTATTCTGTCTAAATAAGTCTTAGTATTTTGTTTAACAACTCTTGTCATTACCATGGTAGTGTTTGGGTTGTCTGAAGGAAAATATTCACTTACAGAACTCACCCATGCACAAAAGTGCTTACTATGGGATCTCCTTCACAAACTAATGAGGGTAGGTGCGATGGTGATGGTGGCTTCCTGATGAGTGAGAGCACAGCAGGGGTCAAAGGGTATAATTTCCAAGATTCTACTTAATAAGTGTGAAAAATAAAACAGTTATGATAGTCCATGGTTTTGTGTGGAACTGTCTCTGAGTCAATAAGAGATGTTTTCACACTGCATGCATTTGGGTATGTGTATACCACATGTATAGTGTGTGTGTGAGTGTGTGTGTGTGTGTGTGTGTGTGTGTGTATGTGTGTTTAGTCATTTAGGATAGCTATTCATTTTCCTAAATATTGTACCTAGAATTTTACTAATCTACTGCCTTAGATACCTTTTCTCATTATTTCTCCTTCCAGAACAGAAACGGAGAAGTGGATTTGGAGGTAGGAACAGAGGGGGGTGTGTGAGGAAGGGGTTGGGAGGAGAGGAGAGAAGGGAAACTGTGGTCCCGAGGAAGACTTAATTTGGCTCACAGTTTGAGAGGACAGTGTCATGGCAGGAAGGTGTGGTGACAGGAGTGTGTGGCAGCTGGTCACATTGGGTGACAGGAGTGTGTGGCGGCTGGTCACATTGGGTGATAGTAGTGTGTGGCAGCTGGACACATTGGGTGACAGGATCGTGTGGCAGCTGGACACATTGGATCTGTCGTTAAGTAATGGAGAGAAGCCTGCTAGCACCCACTTTCTGTATATATTCAGTCTGGGACCCTGACCATGGAATGGTGCCACCACATTAGCTTGAGTCTTCTCACTTTAATTAACTCAGTCAAATAATTCCATACAGACACGTTCAGAAATTTGCCCCCTAAGTAATTCTAGATGCTGATAAGTTGAAAATCAATATTATCACTGCAACTAATACTTCTGAGAGGCATGAGTTTTGGCGTGGGTTATAAGACTTGGATTTCCTACATACGGTATTAACACAAAGGTGCGTCCTATTTTCCTCAGACTCCTGGAAGTACTTATTTTCATCTTCTGTGATTATAATATAACTATATCATTTTCCCCTTCCCTCCCTCCACATTCTCCCATATACCCCTTCTTGCTGTCTTTCAAGTTCATGGCCTCCTTTCTCATTAATCATTGTTACATACATATATGAATATTGATATACAAATATATTCCCAAATATGTAAATGCAGCCTTCTCAGTCTGTATAGTTTTACTTTGTGTGGTTTTTGGGGTTGATCCCTAGCACAGGGGACATTGCAGAAGAAGGATCAAAAAGATTGTAGACCCAGGAGATCAGGGAGTTTGCTGTGAGATTGTATCTCCTAGTAATGTTAGAAATTAACTCATGAAGACCTCATTTTAAATTTTTTTGATGCAAAAGAAAGACACATTTTTAAAATAGTGCTTTAATCACGACCTTTCTCCCAGTGTCTGATGAGTTCTATATAAAATCTCAGTTAAAAATACAAATCCTTGATAGAATTAGTTTTTAAAACCACCTAGGGTTGGTTTTTGTGGATTTGTTGTTGTTATTATTTGTTTTTATTTTCCAACATGGTCCCAGCTACAGTCTCTTGACTTTGAGTCCAACATTTGCATTCTAAATGTTTCCTGCATGAATCCCACAGACGAGAGAATTTTCTGGTGCTTTGTGTCGAGTCTTCTGTCCTTGTCTTTAATGGAGTGTGTGATAGCATGACTGAAAGAATGTAATTTTTTTTATTGACTTGAACCAACTTTTTAAAAAATGTCAGAACGATTTTCATGTTATGAATCCACTCTCATTTTTGCTCATACCCCATTTCCACCTCCTCATTGCTCCTAAATGTCTAACTCTAATTCTAAATGTTCCATAAACCCATGTCCTCTAAAATCGATGAAGTAAATGGTTTTATAAGTCATTTTCTTCCTAAATACATATTGAGAATCACATAACCACAGCTATTATTTAAATTGTTTAATATGCCCTTAATGCATATAAAATAATGATACACTCCCTATTCAGTTTATTTGTTTTCCATTCAAGGAGAAGTAAAGCTCCGTCAGCCTGGAACTTTACAGCTTCCCCAACTTAGACAGATACCTTGAAATGGAATATACTTTGATAAACACCTTGGAGTGGATGTGCTTGAGCATTTCCCTCTCGTGCTTCAACAAAGATGGGTTTGCTTGTTTATTTATTTATTTGTTTGTTTGTTTGTTTGTTTTGGCCCCCGGAGAGCTGAACCACTCTATCTTCAAAAAGCAGTGTTTTAAAGACATAAGTATCTTTCCTATGGTCTTGCTTAGGTTCTCTTGTGATTTATTGACAAGAGAAGAAAAACAAGCAAATAATCTCAATCTTGTCATTTTCCTCAACCCACTCAGGCTCCCTTGGCAAAATACCCAAGAAAGGAACTGCATTGTACATGTATCTGAAAGTCAAGAAACTAGCAGGTGTGATGTTCAGCAAGCACTGGTCTCTGGTGAATACTTTGTCTGTGTCCTCACACGGTGGAAAAGAGAAAATAGGCTTGCTCAGACATCCTTAACTAGTAACTGTCATTCGTGAGGACGCAACCTTGATAATCTAATTGCCTCCCTTAAATGTCAAGACTCAACAATAGCACACTGAGACTAGTATTGGTCTATTAATCAGAGAATATAACCACTCACACCAGAGCATATTTTTCAAATGTATTAGTTGTTCCTTACAGAGATGCCCAACCCTCTGGCAATGTAACATGATGATCTATGGTACACAGTTGTGTTGAGCTGCATTTATAGCTCTTCTAGAACTCCTGCAGTGCTCAGATCACAGACAGGACACACCTTTGTGCACCCAAATCCCATGAACCTAGGTTATCATTATTATTCAGTTTTTAATATTTACTTTAATATAATACTTTTTATTAATATTTGATAAATTCTTACATGCATACTATGTATTTTTTTATCATATTCACCCATCCTCTTCTGCTTTGAAATCCTCCAGGATCTAATTCACCTCCCACTCCCTAACTCTTTCAACTTTATGTCCTCTTGTTTAAAAAAAAATGCATTACTGAATTCAATTTATGCAATCCATGTATTTATGGGTGTTGGATATCCACTGGAGCATGGTAGATATACCAGTGACCAACCCCTAAAGAAAACAGATTCTCCTTCCCCCTGAAGCCATCAGTTGTCACTAACTCCTCTGCTAGGGATAGGAGTTCATGGGTCCTTCCCTTCTCCATACTAGAATGTTGGCCAGCTTGGTTTTGTACATGTCTTGTGCAGGTAAGCACAGCTGTTATGAATTCATGATTGCATTGATCCTACTATATCCTGAAGACACCATTTAGCCCCATTCTTCCTCAAATTCCAGCTCTTACCATTTTCCTTCCCCTCTTCCATAATGTTTCCTGAGCCTTGGTAATGGGGATATGCAATATAGATGTCTCATTTATGAATAAATACTCTTAGACACTTATTTTAAGTACTTTGCCAAGCTGTGAGTTTCCAGGTCAACTTATGTCCACTGAACAAAGAAGCTTTCCTTATGAGGACTAAGAGCTATATTAATCAATGCTTTCCAGAGACCAAAGTACTGTCTTTAAGTGGTGTGCTATCATATCTACCAAAATGTCTCTTTATATTATGGAAAACTGCTAACAAAACACAAAGCAAAACAAACAAAAACAAAAAACACAGAGGAAAATTAAACACATACAGCTAAGCAAAATAAGCCAACACAAAACAACTACATAGTGTGTAGTTTCATTATGAAAAGGGAACGTTAATGGTTACAATGAAAAAAATGAGTAACTACCACAGACACATGGTAAGGAAAGGACCAATAGGTGGGGTGCATTGTAAAGGACTCTTAGGACAGCTGTGATGAGGCTCTCATGCTAGACAGACATCAACATGTATGTATCCAAACTCATTGGTTGTACACTAAGAATAACCACTAGTGGAAACTATAAAAATCTTGGGATAACAATATGTCTGTACAGGACCACTTACCATCAGAAGGCTGTGTGGTAAGTTTTGAGGGTTATGTGGAATCTTGGTACTTTGTGGTCTATTTTTCTGTGATCGTGACATTGCTCTCAATGAGATGGCACAACTCAAAATACGTCAAGCTAGTTAGGGTAGTTGTGAAATACGTTAATGGACATTCCAGTTGTAAACTGGAAGGAATACCCTTTGACTGGGTCATGGTTTATTTGGAAAATGAAGCCACACGACTCTACTATATCCTTGAAGTCATCTACAGGAGAGTAACTTTAAAAGTGAAGTGGAAAAACCATTGAGCAACCTAACAATGAAAAGTGTACAGTTCTTTCATATAAAGTTGGGTCAGCCTTGTTGTAAGGGAAGGCTCTTGCTGGTTCCATGGAAATATCACAACCCCAGTTCACTCCTACTTCTGCGAGTTTGACCTGTTTGCTATACCTGTTTAGCCACTGAGTAAATCCCACAGAATTTCATGCCTGCAACAGGAAAGTCTGGGTATAAAGCGAGAAGCCGCTAGTACATATTGGAGGAAGACATCATCAAACTAGTTGCAGACTGATGGTTCTGGGATAACAGTATGTCCTGGTGCTGGGATGTGATCTAGCCCACAGGCAGCGCAAATATATTGATCACAGTACAGCAGAAATGCAGTCTGCTCTGTTCTGATCTCATGGTGCCTAAGAAGCTGCTTAATCTGCTTATTGGGAAGCCAGTCATGAAAACATAAAGAAAGCAAAATGTGTGATATATTAAAATGAGACCTGACATTTAACCAGCATGTCCCGGTATAGCATACTGATCAGGTTTTGATCTAATAGCGTTTCAGAAATCGTAAATAAGAACTGAGGAAGGTTTTCGAGATGGCCTGACTAAAAGAGAATATACAGGATATAGCTCTCTGGAATTTCTGATCAAACCCTTCTTTATCTCGAAATATAAATTAGAGGCAAAATTCTGAGGAACTTGAAGATTTTTTTTAAAAAAAAAAAAGCAATTTGTTCAGATTTTTACAAATAAATAGGCCCAGAGACAGTTTTTCAAAGAGGCAGCAGCAAGGTAAGATCTTTACTGCAAGAAAAATAAATTGAGAGTAGTGTCTAGGAGACGAAAATGAATTAGCAGTCTCAGGGACTCTTGGCCTCAGTAAGGCACAGTGAGGCTTTATTTCACTAACATCAACAAAAATGGGAAAGGTGCTCAGAATGAGACACTACTGTCCTTGAATGCTGGCTGGCTGGGGACAAGGAAGAAGGGTATGTCAAGGGAGATTTCAAGAGTCAGCTTACATGACAGACATGCAAATAGAGCCATTTATTAATTTTGACAGTATCGAGTGTGAGATGTTGGATTGTCTAGGTATAGGTAGCTTTGGCTGGTACAGCACACACATCCATGCACACATTTATGTATATACATATTCTTACATGTGCATGTACAACTGGTATAGACAGCAACACCCTTGTCATTCTTCAAGGAAGGATGCTTCTAGAACACTGTTGTCAGAGGTCAGCATCTTGCTGTCTTGCCCAGCAGGTCTACCTTATCTTCACAGGAATCTTCTGCCTAAAGTCATGTCAGCAGCTTACCTGTGCCTAAGCAAGCCAAGAGGGTTAAGCTTCTCTTGTTTGTGACCTATTATGCAATACTCCCTTGAACAATGCCTTTATAGAAATCTTCGTCGTTTATGCAGTTGGCGGTCCTTCAGAAACACATAGGACCTCGGCCGTCTGGGGGTCCATTCCTGGAAACCTATCTGTGGTAGCAGCGATGTGTCATTTTTAATTATTTTCACTGACAATGAAATAATCAAGCAGTGTCTTTTAAGTGCATCCTTTCATAAATTGCTCAGAAGATGGGCATTTATAGATTTGACTGTTAAATAGCTTAGTTATCATCAGGACCTCACATTTCTTCTAGCATTTTACCCCCTCCCTTTGGAAATATTATCTTTTCAGGTTTGTTTCCTTAAAATCAAAATATGATTGTTACAAACCTTGGTGGCATCCCTTCAAATTCAAGTCCTAGGACAGGCAGAAGAAGAGAATCTTCTTCTTTTTTTTTCACATGCTTAGTTTCTATTCAGGTAGATATTACTTCAGGGTCCAGTAGCCTAGTTGGGTCACCTTCTCAAAGCTTATAAGGACAATAAAATGGCAGTTTCTAGCATATTTAGCTCTTGAGGAAAACAACCCACTAGCAGTGGTACATTTGAGAACATATGCTTGTTAGAATAAAAAAATCAATTTCTATAAAAACAAGTTTGAATTTGATTTCCCAGATGAACTAGAGAAGAAATGTGCCCTTTCATTGAATTTTAAAATTTAGCTTGTGTTTGGCTATAAGGCTGAAATTTCTGTACACATGGGGATTTCAATCACACAAATCAGTGTGGCTTCACTCCGTGCAAGGTTCTAATCTTATTTAATGTCACCAGAAGTTAGTCTTGGTGTCAAACAACTTGAATTAGAAAGTATTTAGAGACCCAGAAGAGCATTATTCTGGAGTTATTTCATAGGATGATTTCAGGGAATACTGTCATGTGCAGTTGAGTGGATAAGTTAAAGAATGTGCCTTTAATGTCTGTAGGTAATAACATATTATTATCCAGGATGCCAGAGAAAAATGATACAGAAGGCACAACCTTCCCTCTTGTTTGAAGATCAGGTTTTCTGGCCCGTGGTCTCCAGTACTTCGACCACCATCTCTATAGTCTTGGGCTTCCTATGGACTTTGAAGTAGAACTGAGAAATGTTAACTGGCATTCTTGGGTCTCAGCCTAGATAACTCGTGTGGGTTATTCAGTTTCCACAACTACATGTAGTGATATTTTATTTGTATTTTAATAAATAAAGCTTGCCTATAGAACAGAACACAAAACAGTCACACTAGTTAGCCATACAGGCCAGGCAGTGGTGGCACATACCTTTAATCTTACCAGCCACACTAGTTAGCCATAGAGGCCGGGCATTGGTGGCACACACCTTTAATTCCAGCAGCCACACTACTTAGCCATAGAGGCCAGGCAATGGTGGTGCATGCCTTTAATCCCATCACTAGAGAGGAATATGAGGCAGGATGAGATAGGAACTCATTCTCTTTCAGTCTGAAGATTTCATAGAGGTAGGAGCTCTCTACCTCTATGCCTTTAATCCCATCACTAGAGAGGAATATGAGGCAGGATGAGATAGGAACTCATTCTCTTTCAGTCTGAAGATTTCATAGAGGTAGGAGCTCTCTAGTGGCTGGCTGCTTTGCTTTTCTGGTCTTCAGGTTGCATCCCAATATCTATCTCTGGGTTTTTATTATTTGTACTACAATCAATGTAAACTGACTGACTGACAAATCTTTGCCTCTGTACTTCCATGTTTCCTCCTGGCTCTGCCCCTCTGGAGATCCTTGTCTAAGACAATGGAAAAGCGCAGAGGCTGCCTGTAGCCCTCAGTCAGCAGTGGCTCAGCTGAGTACCCCTCCTGCAGTGCACCCAGCTCCTTCAAGCCTGCTCCGCCATTCTCTAGCCACTCTTCAAGCCAAATAAGCTGGAAATCTCCTTGCACATTTGGTTTTCACTAAAGTTATATAAAAGATGTAAGCTTCCAGGGACAGATAAGCAAAGAAAAAGGAAGACTCTGTTCTCTTTAGGGTCTGCAGTAGGGTTGGTCATGGAGATGGACCATAGAAAATTAGTGGGGAGCAGAAAAACAAAGCCAACCAAGGGGTTCTCTCCTTCAAGCAGAGGACACTGAGTAACCAGGGAGCTGAGAAGTTACTTTCCCATGCTGTTTCTCTGTTATTGAGCACACCCTTTCCTCCTCTAGGCCCTGCTCTTCAGACTATGCCATGCAGACACATGGGGCTAGTACCGTGGCTCACTCTATAAAGTCTTAGGATCATTGAGGTTGCTGTTTATCCTGCATGTATCACCATTCAGCTGTCCATGTCTCAGACTTGCACATTACATTGTAAAAGACTGTCTTCTAGACGGGTAACTAGCAACATGAATTTATGTTTCTATCTAAACCTTCTCAGGTAACCCGTGTTCTCAATAAAGACTTAAACACTGAATGGTTTCAAAATCTATACCACCTAGATGCTGTTTGATGTTTGTGTGGACAACTTAACTTTGTTAAATGGTCACCTGAGTCTTCTTGGACAGTTTGACACTGCTATGCGTGCATCGACATTAAGTTCTTTAATATACCAGATTTTAGAAATACCACTTGAGGCCGGACGGTGGTGGCGCACGCCTTTAATCCCAGCCCTTGGGAGGCAGAGGTAGGCGGATCTCTCTGAGTTCGAGACCATCCTGGTCTACAATGGCTAGTTCCAGGACAGTCTCCATGGATAATTCAGAGAACATGTCTGAGATGAGGGGAACATGCTTCTGCATGATGAGAAAATGCTGTGGATATAGAGCCAAGTTGAGCAGAAGACAGTTGCTGAGAGGACAGGGGCTTCAGTTACAGCTCTTAATCACTTAGGAGGGTTTGCATCCCATTTAGCTTTCGAAGAGGCCCAGCCTCAGTGCCCTCCACACCACTGCATTCAGATGTGGGATTTACAGTTCTTTCTTCTACGATCACCTGAATGTGTAACATTTCCTGGAAGGAAGAGCACCTTTTGTCTAAAGAGCCAGCAGAAACAATTTTGAAACGAAGCCGGGAGACATTTCCCTGAACCAGAAGCCAGCGATCACGTCACTGGTGATTATTATCCCATCTGTTGATGCGATTATGGAAATTCTGGCTGAGACTGTGAGCCGTGCACACACTTGGTGTCCCCTCCACTTCCCAAAGGAGGAAGGGCTGCCAGTTATGCAAAGTGCTGGAAAGAGACGAAAGGAAAGCACTGACCTTGAAGTATGCTTGGGAGTTCATAGCCTTTTCTGCTGCAGGTAGTAAGAATGCGTTTATGCAGATTTATTCAGATGTCTTAGCTGAGCTCTATTTTTCTCAAGCTGGCCTCTCAACTCCATGGTGCGGCACCCGAGATGCTGATGATGTTTAGAGAGAACTGATCACAAAGTCAACGATAAGCGGAATTGAAAAACCTGGATGTCATAGGCACTCAGCAACTTCAGCAACCACTGTTACATATCACAAGTAATTCTTGTTGAGAGAAAACAGTAGAGGAATTACATCCACTGCTGTAAAGGTGATGGGAGTTAGAAGACATGCTTCTAACCCCTGATTCATTTTAACAGAAGTGAAACTATCACTCTAGGTCATCAAATTTCTCAAGGAGAACAGAAAGCACAATGTCGTGGAGATGCTTCTAACTCCAATAGTTCTGGCACCTCGAGAACACAGTCTGGATCTCTGAGATGCTCCTAACTGAACGTTTCAGCTCTTTCAAAGTCCATTCTTCCTCCCCCTGCGAGCTGTATTTAGAGGTGTGAAAAGAGCAGGGCAGGGGATCTCACAGGCCTCTTTTAGGACACCAGACCGTGAGTGCTATGGCATCTTTGTGATCCGACCTCTGCAGTGCGCCACAAGGAATAACTCCGTGCCATGAGAGAAGACAGTGGACCTTCTGTGCATCAGAAGCTTTACATTGTAAGGTTCTCAACCTGTGGGTCGAGACCCCTTCAGGGGGTCACATATCGGGTATCCTGCACATCTGATATTTACAGTAGCAAAATTATAGTTATGAAGTAGCCATTTGGGGGTCGTGACAGCAAAAGGAGCTGTATTAAAGAACGTCACAAAGGTCGGGAACCGCTGCTTATCATGTCTCTAAACGTGAAATGACTCATGTCAGCCTGGGAGAGTCTTGAGTCCACTCATTAGGGTCCAGTCATCTGGAAAAGTTACTGATTACCTACACACTTTCTTCCCTACTCCTAACACACGTTCCTCCCACCTCCCCAGCAAAATGAGCTTGAGGTCAGAGAGCTGCCCAAGAAATTGCATGGCAGACACCAGTGTGCATTGTGACAGGGTCGCAAGGACTCAGGTCTCAGACAGCCTGCAAACCAGGCTGAAGACTTTAGTGTATTATCTTTCTCGGCTCAAGAGGAAAAGGAGAAATAATTCACTTGCTGGTCTCCTTCAACCAGTCTCCGTTTCTTTGGTTGTACCTTATAAATGCTTACCATGACCCAAGTTTGACATGTTAAAATAGCCACAGTGATTCGATGCCTACATAAAGTCACAGTAGCTTCCCCAGTGAGTTGTTACAGTCCCCAAAGCCAAGAACAGCAAACCAAATACGGAACATGAATAGAATTCTTATCAGCTGCTCCGATATTTCTGAAACAGATGTGTTTTTCTGTGGGCTATCTTTGAGATTTGGAAATATTGATGAATATTTGATAAATTTAAGGGGATAATGTTACTGATTTTTGTTCAATGTCTTCTTAGTTTTTTCCTAAGTAATTGCTACTAAATATTATATAGTATATCATCTCTATGTCCTGGGTAAAGATGTAACTGGCTGTCTAACTGCTCTGGTTAGTGATGAGACCATAGTGTGGGTACATCCATCTCTCCGGAGAGGTTTAGGCCGTCTCTCACATCTTTGGTTCTCGGGATTTATTGACCTCTATCTATACCTCTGGACTATGTTCTCCTAGGACACCTGATTTTTGTAAACATAGGTTGCTCTATCTTGGAGCTTGTTGCTCAGCCTTGACCTTGTCTCCTGCTCTGTGCTGGTTCATCCCGAGAAACCGTCTTCCACTTCACTCCTCTCTCTGCTTCTCAACTTCTGGATTTGTTTTTGACATGATTTTCATTTATTCTTTTAAAGGTCCATGCATGTAGACTCCTCTTTTTGGTCCTATCCATCCTTCCTGCCCTTCAACTCCTCCCAGACTCCTCCTTTCCCTGCTTCATGCCTCCTCCTCCTCCTTCTCCTCCTCCTCCTTCTTCTTCTTCTTTTTTTCTTTTTATAACTTACCGAGTGCAGTTAATTCACTGGAGTTTGAGCAGTCTACCAGGGGCCACACCCCTGAAGAAAACTGACTCTCACCAAAGCAGCCATCAACAGCTCCTCAGCTAGGAGTGGGGGCCATGTGTGCCCATTGCCCCCCCCCAAGCTAGAATATCCACTAGCTTGATCTTGTGTAGGTCTTGTAGGGGCCTCAAAGATCAGCATTAAAGACTCCCTAGATATTAGGACTCATTACCCAGGCAATCAATAACTCAGTGACTTTCATGCTTCACCAACATGATTATTATTACGCCACAGACAGAACAAAAGTAATGTGTTTCTGTGGCTGTTCAGCAACCTTCCTGTCTGTAAGGGACATGAAGTGGAACATTTACCTACTCATAATTCTGCTTTGCCCCTAGCAGAAGGCATTCTGGGCATTTGACTCATTTGTTCATTTGCATAGATGAGTTTTAACTAGACCATTGTTTCCATCTTGGACACTTATTTATTTTGGGCCCCGTGACAGATGAGCTCATACAGATCTTATGGCTCAGAATCTAAGGTTTTGTCAGACTATAATTTGATGCTAACTTTGTTTATTCCTCTCTCCAATTACTGAAGCTACCACTCTCATCTCTGGAAAATAACCGGAGACAATGTTTGGGGGAAAATTAGGAGTTGACATCCTTTTCCTCCCTGAGTGTGACTATGTGTTTGCAATTTAATTATATTGAAACTGCACATTATGGTGCTGAAGTAAGGCCTCTTTGTTTTCCTTGGAAATGTGGTAAGCGTCTGTTAAGAGTGGAAAATTTTTGACCCCAAACTACTGAGAGGTAGTGTACACTGGTGGTGTTTACATAAAGCCGCCTTGGGCTTCCTGGGCTACCAAGTGACCCGAGAGCAGGAACTGAGCAAAACTCAGGCTTTTGACTTTAATTGGGAGAGAGTGTCCATTTTTGGAAGCCTCCATCTTTGAGCCGGGCAGTAAACTATGATTATGACTGTGGCTGGGAAAACATGTTCAAATGCGGAGTAAGGTAAGTCACAGGACCAGGAGTGCCAGCTTTATGGACGCTGTGGGTTTTATTTTCAGCACTGTAAATCCGTCATCCTTTATAAACAGAACAAAGTGGTCAATTTTTCACAGGGCTGTGCTAGCACAGTGGTACCAAGGGCTTAGTGTGGGAACAAAGTCATTAAAAATAACTACTTACAAAGAACTCAGTCATAAATAATGTGCCACAAAGGATTCAAAACTCCAAGACTCAGTTACTTTAGTGTCAAAAACTCTGCTCTAGGCTGCCAGGCCCTAAAAACAGTGGATCTCCAAGGGACTCCCTGATTCTCTCTGTGTACCCCTCACCTCCATTTTGCTTCCTTCCCTCCCTTCCCTCCTCCCATCCTGCCATTGTCTCTCAAAAAGCTGAGCTTGTCTGTCATTCTGGATATCATCAGGAGAGGGAAGGAATGAGAACAATATGAAAAGTTGCCCTGTTGTCTTTCAATTGGGGCTTTGCTTTGTGACACATTTCTTTTCTGTTTTTTTTCTTTCCCATGTTCCTGCTATATTTAAAATGTGGTTTCTTCCAAAAAAAGTGTTAGAGAAAAGTAGAGGAATTGATGTTGCTGGGCACTAGAAATGTAAAGTCCCTTCAAGATCAGGGTTCTTATTTCTTTTCTGTCCTTATTTTTTTTTTGTTCTTGATGTTTAATAACTTACTATTTCTTCTTTGAATTCTGTCTGGCTTTTATTGCATGCAATGAAGTAGCAAATTGGCTGTCACTTTCATGTCTCATGCATATATATAAAATGATTTCCTCTTAGGAGTAAGAGTAAGCCCAGCCTTCCCATGGTTTCTAGACTAAGGACGACTTTACTCTCTATAGATGTCACATCTAGGAAAATGGCCCTAGTTCGCTGCTCTTCCCAAACATAATTACCCCCTCTCTTCCTTGGGCCCAAATTCATGTCATCATGAAAAGTATGACATTTAATACATCAAGTATGTATGCACCCACCTGCCTGTCTTATCTTGCTATACGTGAGTGAAGAAAGTATTTGTCTTCTTTACCTTGTCTTTCAGCACTTGTTTGCAGGAGGTGCTTAAAGGATCCTTTTCTAGTCGCTTTTACATAGATTAGATCAGTTAATCTATAAACACTATAATATTGGTTCACTTATGCTTTTAACCAGCTTCATACATATATGTATATATATGAAGCTCAGAGGGTATAGCTGGTGAGGTCATGTTTAATTGTTAGTAGTGACCGGATTCAATTGTCATGAAGGATTCAATTGTCATAATTTCAATGCACATGAGGCTATCAGAAAGTCTGATTAAAATAAAATACCAGGCCGTACGACTGGCCAAGAGCCCTATAATGAGTACTTTACAAGATTCTGAGAATGGATAAAACTGGAGCCAGGACCATACTGAGAAGACTGCTGACTTGTATCATGGAGGACCTTACTGGGGTAAGGGAAGATTGAGAAAGTGAATGGATTCTAAGAGCTTACACACTAAGCCTGTCAGGAAAATGTGAAATCTTTACCTTCTATCTTCTTTGTCTATCCATGAAATCAAGTTCAAGTGCTTTCTCTTTCCCCCCACTTTCTCTCTCCCTTTCCTGTTCTGGAAGGACCAAGTACAGAAGGACAGAGCACAACTAAGCCAGCTTCTTCAGTATGATAATACTGTTCCACGTTACATTGTGAAGTTGCTCTTTCCTATGCCTTAATCCTCTCTCCCATTGTTTCTATGATTGGTTTCCTTGGTCCATTCAAGCCTGCCCAAGCAAAATCTTCCCAGTGCAGATTCTCAACAACTGTATCTAAAGTACCACCCTGTCATTCTGTCCTGTTATCATATTCTCTTTCTCCATAGCATCTCTCATAGTTTTTAATACTGTGATCACAGCACGCATCAGGCTATCCGGTAATGTCAATACAATTAAACATAGGATAAATCACTCCTCATCGCAATTCTACAGGTAGCTACTTGTGTGACAATGACTTTCAAGGCTTGGAGAGAATTTAGTATGCAGTCTAGTTGGAGCACATTCTCTGGTACCAGGACACCTGTCCTTAAACATCATCTATCAGAAAACTCTTTTATTGACTGGTTAATATCTGTTGTCTCAGTGTTAAAAACAGGCACTCAGAAGAGCAGAGATGGATAGATAGTAAAATATTGCTGGTAATGAAATGTCCAGACACCTGACAGATTACTAAGGCTACGAGTATGAAAAATGATGCATACTTCCCAGTGATCAGCGAGCAATTGAAAATGCCTCCTTTTACGAGAGGGTCAGAACAGTTTCATTTTAGGATCTGTACTTACTGGCAGAATTGATTTCAGGATGTGCTGGGAGAAATACTTTGTTATCTCCTGTCTCAGGCGGAGACTAAAAAGAGGAAACAGCAGAAAACGGAAAATATGTGTGACATCCACAGAGGGGAGGACACGTAACTCAGCAGGCAGTTGAAGAATTCTCAGGTGCAGGCCCTCAAGGCATTCTTCACAGACCCCACTCTCTTCCCTTGGATTCCTTTTCAGTTTGGTCACGCAGAACCTGAGAGTTACAGAATGCCATGCCCCATGCTCCTTGGAGTAAGAACTGAAATTCAAATGTCATTTAAAAAACCCAAAGTGAGGATCTAGCACAGGGTTGTGCTGGCTGCTTGCCCCTTAGTTCCCGGCTTGGTCTAAGCCAGTGATGCTAGGAATTTCTTTGACAACATGGTTTCATTCTTTAACTGAATGCCTGTACCTATCTAGAAATACACCAGCTAAAGCCAAAAGATCTTGCTTCCATTCCTTTGGGGACAGTCTGGTTCACTCTTTCTCATTGCCAGTGCCATATATTTGTTACAGAGAAATAACATTTATAATTGGAACCCTTATAAATATGACTCCAGAAATCTAAAACTGACTTGTAAATAACACCAATGAAATAAATTTTGTCATTGTACTTTATAGGAGATGAACATTCAACCAAGGTTTTTTTTATTTATTTATAGTTCAAAGCCTACAGATGAAATATTTCTCCATGCAGGGAGAATCATAATCTAAAGCTCCTTCTCCCAAGTTTCCCTTCAGTCATGCTGATACTTGAGGCTTTGAGAAAAGGCTCGACTTCATGCGTCAACAGAAAGGAAACCTAAGCTGCCCTTAACATACAGCATCACCCACTCATCTAGCTCAGTTCAACATCTGCCACCTGAGAAAGATTATAGTTAAATCACACACTGGTGTCTGACTGCAATCTAGTCACTAATACTGAAAGAAGATTTATTTGCATCTCTTGACCAAAATTGTCTTCTAGCTTCTCTTCTTCCTAGTCAGAGAATGAAAACACTAATAAAAAGCCGAGAGTATTCCTTTACTCCTTCACAGATATACAAGATAAGTAAGGAGGCCCTAGATAACATACCAGGAACTCATAGAATAAATTGAAATAAAAACAGACAAGGCAAATATTTCATGTATAATTTAAGAGTTCTCTAAAATCAAGAAAATTTCAACATATATTTAAAGAGAAAGTCAAATGTAAATTTGAAGGAAATTACTCTCCTCTGTTTGTAAAGAATTTGTTGCTACACAAGGTAATAGAGATTCAGATGATCAAGGACTTAGCAGAGGGACTAGAAAGATGGCTCATCTCAGTTCCGTTCCTCAAATCCATGCCAGGCAGCTCCCAACCACCTGTCACTTGAGCTCCCCGGGATCTGAAGCCCTCTTTGGGTCTTCATAGACACATGCACACACCTGCACACACCCATGTATAGACACCTGCACACACCTGCACACACCCATGTATAGACACCTGCACATACCCATGTATAGACACCTGCACACACCCATGTATAGACACATGCACACACTTGCACACACTCATGTATAGACATATGCACACACCTGCACACACCCATGTATAGACACATGCACACACCTGCACACACTCATGTATAGACATATGCACACACCTGCACACACCCATGTATAGACACATGCACACACCTGCACATACCCATGTGTAGACACATGCACACACCTGCACATACCCATATATAGACACATATTTGTACATTTGATTAGAACCAAAAATAAACATTTAGAAAAAAGAAGTGACCAGAAAATCCACAGGGGAAAATTGGGAATCTCAAATCTATTTAACCACAGAAAAATATTGGACCAAATGTCAAAATTGTGAGTTCAATTATAAATATCATCTTTAATGAGGTATAAAATTGATCAAAAATTAGAGGAGCAAATATTCTGACTTCTTTTCCATAAAGCAAAAGTAAAGACGAGCACACTTAAATATCACAGATGCATAAAGCAAAGACCTTTCAGAACTCTGAAAGGAATCTAACATAACAGGACAGAAAGCAACCACTTCTACCAATGAATGTAATTAGGCTAAGATCGGGTAATGGCTTAAGAACATTCTCCATTTAGATTACAAAGAAAAACTCTACCCACAAACAAAAGAGAAAAGCCTTGCCAAGTGAATACTCACAAAAGGAATGCAGAGTGCCAAAGCAATGTGAACCAAGGGCAGGTGACAAGGAGCACCCTCCCTTCCCAGTTCCCACAGCATTGTTCTCCAACCACTTCACCAGACAATTCTAACAAGCTCTAGAATTACCAGGAATAAGTGTA
>PVIU01012354.1:0-60478 GCA_004026605.1 Ondatra zibethicus | reverse complement strand
TAGAAAATGAACTGTGCTAAAAATTATAAAAATGATATAGTAAATGAAGTGAATATCTTTCATATTGCTTATGAAAAACTCCAACTCAGCAAGTAACATTTATTGTTTAATAGACTCTAAAGATTGTGCTAATTTATTTAGTTTTATTTAGGTATTTAGACAGGGCTTTTATTCCCTGCCCTTGAGTTAAATGAATAATTTATGTAACAGCTAAGTTACATAAGGATTTAATCTCCATCTCACACAATCCAAAATTCCTGCTCTTAAACATTTCATTAGTCTGTCAGCTTTTACAGCCTGGCCGTGTAATAAAACAGTGAAGTTGGAACCAGTCTCGGTTTCCTTCATCCATTATTTTCAATTTTTAAGACATAGGGAATCTATGTCCAAGACACAAAATGTTTGCTTTTCATTTTGGCTGGCATCACCACAGTTTAAGTTATTATCAAAGGGCATGAAGGAAAATTATAGACCATAGAAAGCTGGGCGAGCACCTGGCAGAGCTTCTGCTGTCTTGGGCTGGAGTAAAGGAAAAGAATGCACATGAGAGGCTTGGTTGTCACAGGAGAGTTAAGCTACAGTAAAGAGAGTCAGGTACTGGACAGACCTTCAGATGTGGAAGGAGCTGTCAGTCTTTCCTTGCAAACATAAGCAATTGTGTGCTTACTGTGGTGTCAGCCCTCCACCGTCTCACGGAGCAGATGAACTATCCATTATTAGGACAGATTGAGCTTGGTTTGTGCTGTCCATCATGCCTGGTGTGGCTTGTCTGCTCTGCAAACCAGAGTACAGTTCATTACAACCTCTTCTCTCTTGGTCTTCTACACAGCCCGACTAGTGTCCCTATCTACAAGTGTTCTCACCTCTGGCCGTTTCCGAACAGCAAAGCCAAAGTGACATTTCTTCACATCTTAATTGGGATCTTATTTTCCCACTCAGCGTTCCTCAGTGACTTTCCAATGACCTTGGAATAACCCTACACAGTCAGAACATCTATGCTACCGTCAACAATTCAAGTATCACCCTACATCTCTGCCCCTCAGGTGCTAAGCCCATCCACCCTGGCTGTCTTTGTGTCATGAACATACCAGCAAACAACCACCTCAGTCTCCCTCACATATGGTGTTTCTCATGTCTTAATGATTTTCTTCAACTCCTCCGGGGATGAAGCTCAATGTAATGCTCACTTTTCTGCCAATGAAGACTTTCAAATCCCCATTTTATATTAGATTTTTTTAGGGCAATATGAGTACACTGTGTTCACTTTCATAACTTATAATTACACTTACTTGTATGTTTATTTGCTTGATATTGTATCTATGGTAAGTAATAAAGTTTATGTGCCCATTCTGCTTGATACTGTATTCCTGGCATTGCTAACGAGGAAGTGCTTGATAAATATTGACTCAATGACAAATAAAAGTATTTCACAGATTATACCAGGGGTTGATATAGGGAAAAAAAAACATATGTCCTCAGATGCCCAGGGCTAGTACTTTCCCATATACTTAAGTCTAGCTTAGTTTGTGACCAGTTCTTGAGAAATGAAGTCAACAAATCCAAAAATTTCTTTTTATTTAAAAGAGGTTTATATGAGGCTGAGGAGATAGCTTCATGGATAAGGTGCCTGCTGTACAAGCATGGAAACTTGAGTTTGAATCCTCAGCACCCACACCATAAAACAGACAACTAACCGTGGGGCATGGCTATGCCTGCCCATAACCCCTGTGCTGGGGGTGAAGACAGGAAAATCCCCGGAGATGGCTGCCAGCTAACCTACCCAAGAAAGGGAGCTTCAGGTTTAGTGAGAAGGCTTGTCTCAAGGGAACAGAATGAATCATAATAGAGCAAAACACATAATGCTTCCCTGTAAGTACATGTATGGATGTGTACAACTGTATACACATAGGTGCCTATACTGCATACACACATACCACGCATGCATGCACACACAAACACACAAAGCAGAATCATGGCATATGTTTTCTTTTTTCCCCATATTCTTTTATTTTTTCCATTCAAAAAAAAAGAATTTACATTTCCTCCCCTTCTCCCAGTCCCCTCCCGCTCCCCCTCCCTCCCGCTGCTTCCTTAAAAGAGGACATGGTGCCCAGCCCTGTGGGAAGTCCAAGGCCCTCCCCCCTCCATCCTGTCCTAGGAAGGTGTGCATCCAAATCGACTAGGTTCCCAAAAAGATAATACATGCAGAGGAGATAGGTCTTAGTGTCATTGTTGATGGCTTCTCATTCTGCCCTCACTGGCAGCCACATTTAGAGAGTCCAGTTTGATCATATGCTCATTCAGTCCTGGTCCAGCTGGATTTGGTGAGCTCCCATTAGATCAGGCACACTGTCTCAGTGGGTGGTCCAGCCCCTCACGGTCCTTACTTCCTTGCTCATCTTCTCCCACCTTCTGCTCTTCAACTGGACCTTGGGAGCTCAATCCATTGCTCTGATGTGAATGTGGGTCTCTGTCTCTATCTCCATCCATCGGTCGAAATTTCTATGGATGTGATCAAGATATTCATCAGTGTGACTATGGGACAATGCTAGTTCTGGCACCCTCTCCTCTGCTGCCCAAGGACCTAGCTGGAGACATCCCTGTGGACACCTGGGATCTCCTCTAGAGCCAAGTATCTTGCCAGTCCTAAAATGGCTCCCTTAATGTAGATATCTTCTTCCCTGCTCCAATATCTGCCCTTCCTCCATCTCCACCCTCCCACTCCCTCAAGCTCTCCCCAGTCCTTCCCTTCTCCCTTCTCCTTCCCCTCTCCCCTCCCTCCACCCCACCCCCTCCTCTATCCCCACACCCGTATTCCCAACTTTTGCCTGGCAATCTTGTTTGCTTCCAATTTCCAAGAGGATCTATATATGTTTTTCTTTGGGTTCACCTTGCTATTTGGCTTCTCTGGGCTTGTGAGCTATAAGCTTAATGTCCTTTGTTTTATGGCTAGGGTCCACTAATGAGTGAATACATACCATAATCGTCTTTTTGGGTTTGGGTTACCTCATTCAGGATAGCGTTTTCTATTTCCATGCATTTGCATGCAAAATTCAAGATGTCATTGGTTTTTTACCGCTGAGTAGTACTCTAATGTGTATATATTCCACACTTTCTTGATCCATTCTTCCATTGAGGGGCACCTAGGTTGGTTCCAGGTTCTGGCTATTACAAATAATGCTGCTATGAACATAGTAGCACAAATGCTTTTGTAGTATGATTGGGCATCTCTTGGGTATATTTCCAAGAGAGGTATTGCTGGATCCTGAGGTAGGTTGATTCCCAATTTCCTGAGAAACCACCACACTTATTTCCAAAGTGGTTGCGCAAGTTTGCATTCCCACCAGCAATGGATTGAGTGTTCCCCTACACCACATCCTCTCCAGCATAGGCTATCATTGGTGTTTTTGATTTTAGCCATTCTGACAGGTGTAAGATGGTATCTCAAAGTTGTTTTGATTTGCATTTCCCTGATCGCTAAGGAAGTTGAGCATGACCTTAGGTATCTTTTGGCCATTCGAACTTCTTCTGTTGAGAATTGTCTGTTCAGATCATTACCCCATTTTTTTAATTGGGTAATTTAGAATTTTAACGTCTAGTTTCTTGAGTTCTTTGTATATTATGGAGATCAGACCTTTGTCCGATGTGGGGTTAGTGAAGATCTTCTCCCATTCCGTAGGATGCCTTTTTGTCTTAATGACAGTGTCCTTTGCTTTACAGAAGCTTCTCAGTTTCAGGAGGTCCCATTTATTCATTATTGCTCTTATTGTCTGTGCCACTGGGGTTTTACATAGGAAGTGTTCTCCTGTGCCCATGTATTGCAGGCTACTTCCCACTTTCTCTTCTATCAGGTTAAGTGTGGTCGGATTAATATTGAGGTCTTTGATCCATTTGGAGTTGAATTTTGTGCATGGTGATAGGTAAGAATCTATTTTCATTCTCCTACAGGTTGACATCCAGTTATGCCAGCACCATTTGTTAAAGATGCTTTCATTCTTCCATTGTATACTTTTAGCTTCTTTGTCAAATATGAGGTGTTCATATGTTTGTGGATTAATATCCGGGTCTTCGATTCGATTCCATTGGTCAACATCTCTGTTTTTATGCCAATACTAAGCTGTTTTCATTACTGTAGCTCTGTAATAGAGTTTGAAGTCAGGGATGGTAATGCCTCCTGAAGTTCCTTTATTGTATAGGATTGTTTTGGCTATCCTGGGCTTTTTGTTTTTCCATATAAACTTAGTTATTGCTTTCTCAAGTTCTGTGAAGAACTTTGTTGGGATTTTGATGGGGATTGCATTAAATCTGTAGATTGCCTTTGGTAGAATTGCCATTTTTACTATATTGATCCTACCAATCCAGGAGCATGGGAGATCCTTCCATTTTCTGGTATCCTCTTCAATTTCTTTCTTCAAGGTCTTAAAGTTCTTGTCAAATAGATCTTTTACTTCCTTGGTTAGTGTTACCCCAAGATACTTTATGCTATTTGCGGCTATTGTGAAAGGTGATGTTTCTCTGATTTCCCTCTCTGTTTTGGTATATGTTTTCTATAACACAATTATTGTTGAGGGTAATCCGATGCTAAAGGTTTGATGATGAGGACCTTCAGGTAAATATAGTGCTGGAATAACGAGGTATGAGGATCTCACATGGTGAGCCTGAGAGGATGCGGAAGAACCAAACAATCGAGAGCTGGGTGGGTTAGAACCAGAAAGTGTGGGTTAGAACCTTTGAACTTTCTACAAAGTTGAGGGTCCTGAGAAATTATTCTCTGTGTTTTATTTATCTAAAATGAGGGTGGGGAATTACAAACTGTTTGCCTTCGGGATGTTGTTATGTGGATTACGTGATAGCTCTACGTTCAGCCTAGACATAAACTTGGGCGTGCGTAGGAAACTGATGACAGATGCTGAATCAGGCAGGCTAGCCTAGAACTTTATTGTTATAGCTTAACAAGATAAAAATTGTGAAGAGGTGTTAGAAGTTAACATTAATGATCTGACAGAATAGTTATGAGTTTATTTAAATTATTTATTTCATCTTGATTTAGCTTTGGTGAGCCAAATATATCTAGAAATACATCCATTTCTTTTAAATTTTAAATTCTCCAGTTTGGTATAATACAGATTTTTAAAGTATATCTTTTATGAGTCTCTGACTTTTCTTGGTGTCTGTTGTAACATCTTTTTTCCAACTCTAATTTTATTAATTTGTATACTCTTATTGTTAATTTGGCTAAAGATTTGTCAGTCTTGTTAATTTTTTTCTAAACACCAACTCTTCATTTGATCAATATTTTTATTTCTATTTCATTAATTTTAGCCCTGATCTTTATTATCTTATCCTCTCTCCTTTTTTTTGAGGGAGTGGTTTGTTCTTGTTTTTCCAAGGATTTAGGTGTATCATTAAGTTATTAATCTGAGATCTCTATTTAAAACTAATTTTTTGATTTAAGCCTGGTGGTGGGGGCACACACCTTTATTCTCAGCACTCAGGAGGCAAAAATAGGCAAATCTCTGTGAGTTTGAGGCCAGTCTGGTCTACAGAGCAAGTTCCAACACAGCCAGGGATACACAGAGAGACCCTGTCTGAAAATCAAACTAATAATAATAATAATAATAATAATAATAATAATAATAATAATTTCTTTATTTGATAAGAGCAAATGCTCAAAATCCCTGTGGGTTTCTCTGAGTGGTTCATTTATTTTAAACTTTTCTGAGTAGAGAATGTTTCTTTGCCAGAATGAGTGTACAGATTTTTATCAGTCAGCGCATCTGTGGAATGATGTATGTGTTATGAATGGAAACTGAATTAAAGATTTATGAATTTTAAAATGCTATCTAGTTACTTATATGATTAATGTTGTCTGTATACTTTGTAATATTGTATATAGCTTGGTTTATGCCCTCTGTATCGTCATGCACTCTGTAAAATTAACTAGCTAATGTATGTAATGGAAGCAATGTTCCCTTCTTCTGTCAGCCCAAACAACATCTACTACATTGGGTTTTCTCCAGCCTCCTCTTCTTAAGAGGGACTTTTAGTGCCCCCTCTGATAGTATGTGAAGGAATGGTTTATTCTGAGATATTTTTCATACTTACAAATGTGAGGAGGAATGAAAGAGAGTGAGAAATCACACGGCAAAAAGGGAGCTGAAAATATTAGGAATGAGATTTGCTGACACTGTGAAATAGCTGAGTTCTTATGGCCTCATAAATATATGTCTAAGAAACTATCTAATTTCAATCACACATTTCCATTATAGATTTACATTTCTCATATTCTTTGACTAAAAACTTACAAAATTATTTTTTGCATTATCCTTCAACATTTATATTCAAAATTTAACTGAATGAATTTTTCATGTTATGGTAAGTTGACAAAGGAGGGAGTGCAGAGGGAAGATCACAGGGAAGAATCTGCAGAGCTTTCTGAAAACAGAGCATTTGGACAAAATATTGGATTCACTTTCAGCTTTGTGAGTTCCTGGGTGTCTAAGGCTCTATAAAGTGGTTTAACTTGTAGAGATTCACTTTTTAGATCTTGTTCTATGTTTAGTGAAATGGAATCTAAAGTGGATATTGACATTTTTGGTGGATCTAAAATTGTATGGAGAAATATTTATGGCATGGAAGTGCTATCCCCTCCCCACTGCACCCCCCATTCCTACCACCAGTCTTGACAAAAATTCTCAATTATCACCCACCCCCCCAAAACCACGGAGGTAATTCTGATTATATTTCCCTTTCTGCCTTCCACAACAGATTACCTCCAAACCAATTTTTCCCAATAATCTAATTAACTCATGGCCCTGTTCAAAATTCACTATTTCAGGCTCAATCTACAGAACCTAAATTTCTCTTCATTACCATGGTTTCAGGATTTCCAAAAACATTTGTCTCGCTCCTATTATGGTCTGACAGCTCTGCAAAGTTCCAGGAGCTTGATGTCAAATATGATGGAGGCCTTATCAGCAAAGAGCTTGGAGATGAATGTTGGGAAATATCTTAGTTAGGGTTTCTATTGCTGTGGAGAGACACCATGACCAGAGCAACTATTATAAAGGAAAACATTTAATTGAGGTGACTTACAGTTCAAAGGTTTAGTCCATTATTAGCATGACTGGAAATATGACTGTGTCCAGGAGGACATGGTGCCGGAGAAGGAGCTGAAGGTTCTACATCTTGAGCCACAGGCAACAGGAAGTGAACCGTGTACACCGAGTGTAGCTTGAGCAAAGGAGACTGTCTAGCCCACTCCCATAGTGACTCTCTTCCCTCAACAAAGTCACTCCAACTCCAACAAGGCCAGACCTCCTAATGACCCTTTGGGGGCCATTTTTTTTTCAAAAACACTACAAGAAAGCAGAATTTTTTAAAACTTAATTTTATCTTTGAGATTATATTACATCATTTTGTAATTCCGTTTCTTTCCTTCCTCCAAACACTCCCATATGCCCTTCCACAGATGGATTTATATTTCTTCTTCAAGTGCAGTGACTTGTTTCGAACTGATTCTTTTGGTCAACATGTATCTAAGTGCTCCTTAAGTGACAGGATGTGGGGTTCCAGTGGGTGAGAAATTCAGGGTTCACTCCTATAGTATTTATATTCTGAGTTGGAATAATACACAGAAAAGAAATATATACAAATAAAGTTTAAAAGTAAAAAGTGAAAATAAAAAGAGTTGTATCTATAAGTTTCATTTCTTTTCCTTAGATTTTGAAACTTAATATGATTTTTGGTGTCTATTTCTAAAATTTTTATGTATATACCACTGTACATTCATACATTGTTTTAAAAATAAATGAATCAAACTTTCACTTAGCATAGTTAACTGAATTGCACTTTAACCTTCTCTTAAATAAAGACATGCCTTGTAACAATGCCATTTTATAGTTTTAGTTGGCAGATTCTTTGACTTTGCAGTACATAAAAAATGGGGTGGAATTTAACAATGAGCCAAAGAATATAGTGTCACAATAGTGGGGGTTTTACTATGAGAACAAAAAACAAAGACAGCATCAGGAATTCCATTAGGTTGGAAATAATAAAAATGAAAACTAATAGAATAAAAAGGAATTGAGGATTTGGGAATGCAGATCTAACATGTGGTGTTAATGGTGTTGAACTGTGGGCTAGGTTGCAAGTAACCACTCATGACTAAGGCGTGTTATGAAAAGGTCCCAGAATTGAAACTACAAGCAGTAACAAGATGACAGGGGCATATACTGGTGATGTGGGGGAAATTCTGTTATGTTATTCATTCTCTTGGTTCCATACTAGGGGCCCCTGAGAGGAAAAGGGCTGATTGAACAAATAGATCTTATGAGAGGATTTCTTAGATTGGTTTACAGGTAATCCAACAGCTGGTGAATTCACATTGGAGAAATTATGAGCCTAGTACCCTCTCAGATCATGAGTGTAGGTCTCCTTTTCCTTAGAAGTAGTTGGCCACCGGCCCATGAGGGCAAATGGAGCAGAAGAGGTGGCCAGGGTTTGGACAGTCATGAAGAAAAGAACTTCTGGGAGTCAACTTCAGAGAGTCAGTTCATTTTATTGTCCCAGGGGTAAGGCATTATTCAGGTTCTTAGGCTTATGGGCAAGAAGGGCTGATTGGTCACGACCGACCTCCCTAATTATCATACAGGCAGGAGGAAAGAGCAGGACTTACATGCTGAGTCCTACAGTGTTTGCAGTGAGCTCTGTGCAAGGTCCTCCTCCAAACAGGGTCAGGCATCTGAGCCTAGAGATACTCTCCAAATAGTACTAGACAAGAGAAGAGGAAATCCCCCTGAGAAAAGGTATCTTCCATCTTTGAGCTCAGAGAGCTATTGGGACAGTGGTAGAACTATAACTTTATTATTTATTTATTTATTTATTTTTGAACTATAACTTTAAATGCAGGGTTTCTCAACACAAGATTCCTCAGCAGTGCTGAAAGCATAGAGGATTCCTGGAGAGCCGCTGGTCTTCAGTTTATCTTGGAGGGCCAATGAAACTGGGTTCTCATGTCAGTAAAAAATGGCAGCAGTGTCAACAGCAGCAGCAGCAACGCCAACAGCCAAATGTCAACCCAATACAAGAGCTTGCCAGCACAATATGAAGGCAGCAGGCAAAACCAAAGCCTTTCTCTCTTGTACTTCCCCTTTTCTTGTCTGCCACCTTTAAGATGGTCCTTTAGATTTCAGTTAAACTGACCAAGACAATCCCTCACAGATATGCCCAACTGATTTTCATAGAAATGTTTCACAGCCAGCAGTCACGCTTTAGCAGTGTGTTTCCAGGCCTTAAGGAGGCAGATGTGTCTGAAGGGGAAACAGGATAAGAATGGGAAGACTGATCTGCAGCACTGAGATCGTCACATGGAAGCATACCTCGTGATTCTGTCTCATGAACCAGGCCTTGATGGATGGAGCCTGGTCTGAGGAACCATCCAGGTGCCCGTGCAGGTGGTGGGATAGGAAGGCTTTGCTGTGTACGAGGGGTCTTCTGTCTGCAGTGGCGAAGTTGAGGTTCTGATGTGGGTTTCTTCACCAGGAAGGAATCGGGCACGTTGTGTGAGGCACTAGATTTCCTGTCAGGCAAGAGCTGCTGAAGCGGGAGTCTTCCCTCCTGCTTTGCATCTACTGCGGAAACTTTGGCCATGTCTTGTCCTATGGAGGACATACACTTAGCTGTGTGGCATGTGGGGTGAGAGCAACTAATGACCTGCATGGTGGAGTGTTTGCTTTGAAATCTCCTCACAAGCATGCGCTTAACAGGGAACTCTACACAGAGAAGTCGTAGTTTCTCTTCTTCTTTTGAAAATATAGAGAAAGGGCTTCTCGCTATGATCAATCGAGCTCAAGTGAAGAACTATTCCCACAATGTAAACACAGCCTGGGAAAGGAGTTTTGTTTGTGGATTTGGGCTCTTCTATCTCCCTGACTTTCATATTAACACCATTTAAAAAACATATCCACAGGTTGGTCTTGCTTGGACACTGTAAGGACACTATGAACAGAGAGGACCCGACCCACAAATGTTTTCCTTTCTATTGAAGGTCACCTAAGGTCACATACCAGGAGCTCCTGAGAGAATCCTCCTGGAATGTGACTACCCTTGAGAGGGAGGGACACATTCCAGAAGAGGCTAAAACAACTCTCACCTGACAGGACCCTGGCTCAGGGTGGTAACTGGCTTAGTCAGGAAGTCATGTAGGGTTAGGATTTCCATGGCTCAGGCAGAGCGGGCCTGTGTTCTATCACTCTTTAAAAGGTTGATGCAAGGTACATAAAACACAAAGTCAGTCATTTTGCAATCTATATTCAGTGGGATTTAGTGTATTGAGGATGTTGTATGACCACCACCTCTGTGTAGGATATTTCCAACACTCTCAAAGGAGATCTATCAAGTTCTTAACTCCTGTTCTCTGCCTTCTCTAATTCCTGGATGCCTCTAGCATACTTTCTGTTGCTTACAGGTTTACATATTCCTGATATTTCACGAACAAGGAACCATGCGATGTGTGATCTTTTCGCTTAGTAATGTAATATTTTCAGGCTGCTGTGTTAGTATTTTATTCATTTTTTAAAATATCTAACAATATTCCACTTTAGATAATTCTACATTTACTATCTGTTGATACTCATTTGAATTCAACTTTGTAAAAATAAAAAAACCTCAAGAAACATGTTGTTATGTAAGTATCTTCTAGATAGAGTTTAGATATCATAGACCTGGCTGTCTAATATAGCAATAATTTCTGCAATTCAGACCTTTTGTTCAGCTATGTCTGGGGAGAAAGAGCTCTGGAGAGTTTAGCAGGACTGTTTGTCAGTACATATTGCCTGGCACAAGCTCTCTGCCCTTTGGTCAACCCTTACAGAGATTGTCTTCCTCTGTAATCCTGGCATTAAACTATAACCACGAGCATTATAGATGGCCAGATGCACGGGAAATAACTCAGACACAATTGACACACAGTGTTTCTGTCCATTCTCAGTCAAATAGTCAACTCTCCGTGATTTCTGTTAAGGAGCGCTTACAAGTATGTGGCGATGACATACCATTACTCACATGTTACAAAGCATGAAAGTGATATGTTCTATCGGCATTGAACTCATCTGGCAAGTGTTCAGAGTGTTTTTTTTTTCATCAGATGCCAGGTGCTGTGTGTTCTAGAGCACACATCACCGTGTAAGCTAAGGTGGGTGCTTTCAATAAAAGTCAGTTCTGTGCGAAAAAAAAGAAGGCAATGATTTTGGTACAATCTGATAAAGGCAATGGGAGAGATTTTTCAACCAGGATGTTAAGACAGGATGGAAACAGTGTCTGCCCAGCTGGGCCAAGAAAGCATAAGAATGCACCTAGATTCCCAGTGCTGCAGAGAAGGGGTTTTCTCATTGTCAGGCAGCCGACAGACTTCTCGGATTCATAGACTTTAATAACTAGAAGGGCTGGTGACAACTTTTAGTGTTCCTCAGAAAAGGGTTTAAACATGGACTGAGGTAAAGGAAAACTCTTTCATTTGAAAGATAAAATCAGCTTTCTCATCAGAAAGATCCACCAGGCTATATTTCCTTCATAGTATTGGCCAAGTTATAAATGGGCTTCAATTTTTTGGTATGAAACATCTTAACCCATCTTCGAAAGGCTTGTTTAATGGTGGAAGAGGCGATCCGATAGGCTATTTCTTTAAAAAGTACGTGGGTTTTTTCTGCCAACACCTTGATCAGAAGATCTTCATCCCGAGCCACGCGATCTATAACTGTAACAGCAGAGGGGGCCTTAGTTCAAGGTCTCTAACTCCAGGAAGCATTAAGTCTAAGCAACCACCTTGTGCCAAGTTGCTCTCCCCCATATTCTCCCCGTGCAATTCTTCCTCTCTTTACTTGATTAATAAAATCTATTAAAGAGCCGGGTGGTGGTGGCGCACGCCTTTAATCCCAGCACTCGGGAGGCAGAGGCAGGCGGATCTCTGTGAGTTCGAGGCAAGCCTGGTCTACAAGAGCTAGTTCCAGGACAGGCTCCAAAGCCACAGAGAAACCCTGTCTTGAAAAACCAAAAAAAAAAATCTATTAAAGAAAAATATAAATGGTTTCCAAATTTATGGCATACGTATGTGCTAAGCATTCTGCTCGATATCGTAATGAGAGACTCATGTATTGGTGATAGTCATGTAAAACACTGCTTATCAATAGAAAACTGATTAAAATTAAGTTTATCATAAAATAAAATAGCACATATGTTTTAATATAATGAGTCAATGTATATTCATTGCCATGAAGAATGCACTTATGACAAACAGCCTTGAACTTGTGGCAGTTCTGCCTCCATTGTCGGAATGCTGGGACTACAGGGTGAGCCATATTATTATCATTATTATTATTATTATTTTGGATAAAAGAAATAGAATAAAGAAGGATGTTTCAGAAAAGAAATGGAGAGAAAAAGAAAAGAGAATGATCTTGAGAGGGGTTAAGGGAGAAGCGTAGTGCTTGGTGCTTAGTAGGTCGTCAGAAGTGTTGAATGAATGAAAGTGACTGATTGAATGAAGGAGAGATAATGATGAACCAAGTGGGCACAACTCTTTATAGCACCTGCCCCACCCAGGAGGGAGATGCTGATGTGGGAGGATACTGCATGAGTACAGTGTGGAAGCACATGGGAAATCCTTGAGCCTCCAGCAGTGTTGTTGTGAACCTGAAATTTCTCTGCACAATAGTAGACTTTATAAAGACAGGAGGAAGGGAGGGAGGGAGGGAGGGAAGAAGGGAGGGAGAAAAACAGGGGCAGACAGCTATCCTAGCTACTTTCTTAAACTGTTTTTAGATTGATTTATTGTATTTTATGCCTATGAATTCTTTGCCTGAGCATATGTATGCGCAGCATGTGCACTTGGTGCCTGCAGAGGTTAGAATAGGGTGTTGGATCCCTGGAAATGGTGTTGTAGATCATTGTGGGACATCATGCAGGTGCTGGCAGTTGAACATTGGCCCTCTGCAAGAACAAGTGCTTCCAACTGCTGAGCCATCTCTCCAGCCCTGCCTCCAAGCTATTTTCTAATAAGGCAATAGAGAGATACAAAAACAGAGATACAAAGGCAATAGAGAGATACAAAAACCTATTACCCAAGCCCTTGGAAGAAATAACAGTAGCCTTCTTTAACTCCTCCCCCTCTGAATGTAATGTATGCTAATATTCCCTAAAATGTAAAATCCACAAGGAAAGATCCAGCTTTATTGACTAGGCTAGCCCAACAACTACATGGTGCTGTCACACAGGACCTGGCAGAAAAAAGATTTGCAGGTTGTGTGAGTGGCTGACTCCTGAACTTCCAATAGCTTCTTAAGTCTCTGGTGTGATCATTTAGATCCTAGACAATAAATGGGATAAACTTGGAGAATGAAACAGGGACAGTAAGAGAGAATAGGGAGAGAAACAAAAACAAATGCTCTTTACTCTAGTCCCTCTCCTGATTTTCTCGCTCGTAAACCTGCCACCACCCGATTTCCATCCTATAACCTCTATATAGAAATCTCATTCATCTAGAAACAAAAGAGTGAATTTATTTGGATCTATACACAAAGACCTCAGTCTTACCCTCAATCATGACATCAATTTCATCCCTGAGTAGTAGATGTGCTCCGGATTTTCCCAAGTACCCTATGTGTAAGGGATAAACAAAGTTAGGCCCAAATAAACTACTGAATACATTTCCGTTGCTATCTGGCTAGATCATAGATTCTCTTTAAAATATTTCTTAGTGATTTCAAACAATTATTGTTTAATGAAAAATTAAAACATGTCTGAAGAACGACCACAAAGTGAACATACCTTAGCTACATATACGTTCACACCCCAGAAGACTTTCACAGGCCCTTGACAGTTTCCTTCTCCACATTTCAGAATGAATTTTAGGGCTCTACTATCCTCATTCAACATAGCTTTGTGAGATGTACCCACACTCCTTTCTGTAGAAAGCTCATGCATTGCCATTTTTACATGCAGAGTGAAAGACGCCCAGAGAGGGGAGACTCTCACTCAAGTCTCTGGATAACACGAACCCCCAGGAACTCACGAGAGATAGTCCTTGCTGCAATCACACGAGGTTTATTGACAGGACAGGAACCAGTGCACTGGGGCCAAAACTCATTTCCCACACAGGGGTAGAGAGTTTGACCCCGAGTAGCAGGGAGAAGGAGTATTTAAGGGAAGAAACCATCCAAAGGGGGTAGGGAGGGCATCATTGGAAAATTCCAAAAATACCAGTGATCATTGAAAAATTCCGAAAATACCAGTGATAATCACAAGGGGGTAACTCCCTATTTCTCAAGATTATAATCTAACTTTATCTTCAGCTAGTTCCTGAAACAGAGCCACTGAACCGGCTAATCTAGATTTTTGATTCTTCTCTCCCTGCTTAGATTTTTGGCTCTATTTTTTCTGCTAGAGGGGTCTGGATTTATCTGGGTCTTTTAAGAGCAGAGATTCCTTGAAAGACAGCCTGGCTATTGATTCATTCTGTTCACGTATCACCTGTTGTTTACTGCTCTAGTTGGCAGTAGGACCTCACAGAAGAGAGCCAAGGACTAACACCTTGTGAAATAGTTCACTTTGTTCAAAGTATTAAACAAGAAGAGTCACATGACTAAAGAGTCACATGAGACAAGTTAAAAAGAATCACATGAGTAAGGAGTCACAGGAGACAAGAAAAGTCATGTGAGTAAAGGGTACAATTACAAGGTCAAACCTCAAGTGTCAGGCAAGCCGCATGTGGTGGGCAAGCCTCAAGTGGTAAAAACATGTTTTTCCATAGAGGCATATAAACAAATAACACTAGCCAATTGTAGTTAATAATCTGTAGTAAACTCACTCCTACCCACTGCACCTTAGAGGGGGACAAAAGCAAAAACTAACCCAATTCTGTTTTTGAAGAAACTGTGATTATAAAACTCTTGTCTTGGTTTCTTGGAGTTTTCTTCCAAGCACTCAGAAGTCCCTCACAGGACTCCACTCTTCATTGGTATAACCACTTATAAGTCACCCATATTCCTACAAATAACTTCCTACCCATGCTCATGCAGGCAATCCTATTTAAACTATCTCACACATAAAATGCCTGAAAAGTAGGAGGAGGGCTCGTTGGGGAAAAGGCTTTCTGTAAGAGGTCAAGAGATTAGATGGGGCAACAGATAGCAAGGAGGAATGCAGAAAACTGTCAAGTAAAAATAGAGTTGGGAATGTAGCCCAGTGGATGAGTACATGCTTATCACAATCCCTATAACCACAAGTAACAGCAACAGCGATAAGAATTCATTCTGCATTTCCATGGGCATTACCAAGAAGTTCTTCTTAGGAAAGGTAAAAGTTCAGAGCATCACTATGATGAGAAATCATTTCCATTTCCTTCGAAAAGGATCAGAGCAACATAAGACGTCATAGTAAAACAACTGGGATTCCAGCTTTCTAGATGCCCATCAACCAATGAATGGATAATGAAAATGTAGTACATTTATACAATGGAATATCATTCAGTTGCTAAGAAAGATAAAACTGTGTAATTTGCAGGTAAATGGATGGAGCTAGAAGCACTCAGTCATCTCTAGAGAGGGAACTCAGACCCAGAAAGACAAACATTGTATGTTTTCTCCTACATGTAGATGTTAGCTCTTATGCTTTAGATAAGAGTGCTTCGTTCATAGTGTCCACAGAGGTTAGGTAGTTAGTAAGAGCACACAGAAGAGAAGGGAATCTTCCAAGACAGTGGAAATAAAATAGTCTTGCATTGCTTTTTTATGAAGTTGTGAAAATTTTATGCTTAAATGTCATCTTTGCATTTTTTTTAAACTAGATTGTTTTCTAATTTGGATTTTAACTTGTAGTGTTTTTTTTTTTCATTGAAAAGCATTTTAAATTTACAGAGTTGGGAATCTTTTCTTATGGCTTAGTTTGTGACTTTCACTTAGAAAGCTCTATCCTGTGATTATCAAGAACATTTTTCCATGTTAGTTTGTCAAATTATTTTGTAATTATGGTTTCAGGATAGCATTGACTCTTCTTTGACCATCTGAAGTTTGTTTAATGTAAGAGTGAAAAAATTATGTATATCGATTTACCAGATGTCACTACATTTAAAGAATATTCCATATTTTCATCACTGTTAGTTTGTGGCTTGCCCTTTAATATTATATAATGTGGGGGTTACTTCTTCATGTTATTTTGTTCAAATTTTTTCCTGTCTGTTCCTTGCATGTGATCTTTAATTACTACAGCCAAGCTGACATCTGGCACAGCTTGTCTCCAGATATTTTCAGATTGGAATCTTCACTGTTCTTGCACATAACTTTTTTATATTAATTTGGGTACATGTATTATATTTAATGTATCAACTTTGAGAACAAACTGTTGATATATATATAGGTTTTTAAAAAGCATTGAACTTTAAATCTTATTCCTTATTTCTCAAAATAGAATTTACACTCTACTCGTTCCAATTTCATTTTCAGTAATGTTCGTACATTGTCTTCATGCTGCAGTGCACACACTCAAAGTTTGGTTTTCTTCCCTCCTTGTTCTCTCAACCCATCCTCCTTTCTTCCTCATTTTCTTCTCTCTCATCTTTTCCAGCTTCTGGAAAAAAAAAACCCTTCTTTTCCACAATAAAAACCGTAGGACAATCATTTTCTTTCCTTATGTCCTTTTTTGCCCATTATGAATAGAATCTTTCATTCATGTATATTTCCACCATTGGTCTATAAGATTTGTGAGATTTAAATTAAATATATATACAAGCAACTGTACATAATCAATGTCTATTCTAAAGAATCACAGGAATTTAGACCCTAATCTCAACTTGTGTGACCTGTGCTCTTGTGGAGGGTTGGCTTATTTCTACTAACGGCAGATTTTCTCATTTGTGGGTTACAGCTGTTTTCCTTTGCTTTGATGGTTATGTCACACTCTTCCCCTATGCTTTCCTTTGCTTTGATGGTTATGTCACACTCTTCCCCTATGCTGCAAAATCTTATTGTCATGGTCTTTGCTTGTTTCATCAGATACACCTGTATATTTTTTAGATACATTCAATATTTATCTTAAAGTTTTAGGTTCATAGAATTATTTATTGTGTATCTCAAATGTTTGGTAAAAAATACATTGTCTATATTTTTTCTTATTCTTTTCTCTGTTTTTCTCTTCAAGCACTGCTACAGAAAAGTGATGCTGCCCTTTTATGAAGAAGTGATTTATTGAGGATTCCATAGCAGTTCAACATGGAGATGGAAAGTTCCAGGTTATTCAGGAGATTGTACTGGTTTGAAATAAGGTTATTACAGAACTCTCTATGTGTCTCTGTCTTCTTTCCCCTCCCCCTCCCCCGCTCTGTGAACATCACAGATCAGAATCCTGATGCCCATCCCGGTTCAGCTGGTTATGTATCTGGACTGTCCTGATTCTCTACAGGGTGATATGGCCATGAATGTCCTCATTCCTTTCTGTTCTTGATGGTCTAGGGTCCCAGATAGGGATAAGGGGAGACCTATCCACAGACCTGGAATTCCAGACTCTCACGGTGAGAATGTCATGTGGAAAACCACCACTACCACTGGTCAGATTTGTCCAAGATCAAAACTTCAGTTGTCTTCCCCTCTGAGTATCTTTCTGGGTTTCTCCCATACATATTTTATTTCTAAATTTTACTGGTTCTTTAGCTCTTCCTTATTTTTTGTTGTTCATAGCTACAGGCATTCAGGTTGTGCTGAACATGATGGTTATATGAAGTTTTAAATCACTCTTGCTATTTAGATAGTAATTTTAGGCAGTAGAGGGAATGAGATCACATTCTGAAATCTTATTATCCATCTTGTTGAACACATTTTATGTAATAATTGATCAGACAGATATACCTATTCTGTGCTATAAAATAGAACTTGATTGCAATCACACATACTAACCCCATTCATCATATTTATCATTTAACGCTTATTCATCATATTTATATTTATCATATTCATATCTATTCACCATGACAGGTATTGTCAATCACAAAAATTTGTAAATATTTTAATGAATAGCTTTGACTTAAACCCTATTTTGTACATTCAAAGACAAATTAAGAAAAATTAAATTTATTTACCTACTAATATAATGGCTCCTCTCTTCAGAAAGTATCGAGAGCTCCCCAGGAACCCTAAGGTGTCAGATATTAAGTCTGTAATGTAACTCTCATAAGAGGAAAGCTGGGAATAAAACAGGAAAATTACTCTCTTAACTGTTGACAAAACATAAGTGCTTCCTCTAGAAAAGTGTCAAAGTGAGAGATCTTAATTATTTAATTGTAAGTATGAAATTAATGCCAATTTAAAACTTGGAGAATTGTCTGTATGAATTCTACTGTTTGGGCTGCTGGCAAGGATTAGTCTCTTTATCATATTGTTCCCGAACCTAGCATTGTGTTTCCAATCTGTGGTTAGCATCCTCTCATCCCCACTTATTTATCCTTGTTCATAATGGGTTTCAAAAGACCAGCTCATGTGGTCATGGCAAAATAATTCCCGTTTTTCTTTGGTGATGTGTAGTGTTCTACTCAAGTTTATGACCACCCAAAGGTCAAAAAGGAAGAAAAAAGATAGAATGATCAATGTTGAAAGTGTGAAAAATTCTCTTTCTTTCATCTAAAGCTCTTACTGTAAATGTAAGTATTTCCGCTTCTTCACATTCTTTCTACAAGATCCTCCTGTTCACCCCTGCACCTCTCACCATGTGTGTAACCTTAAAGTTGTGCTCATGATAGCTAGAGATCTACTTACAAGGTTGTTGCAGATGCTGAGAACCACTGACTCAAAACTGTAATTTTCCTCTTGGAGCAGATATGATGTTGACCACTTTAGTTGTGAGACACAGATAGTTAATGTATATCTGCAAGCCTGAGAGAGAGAAAAGATCAGTGAGATTTGAATTGCTGTTACATAAAACACTGTGCTGGGTTTAATTGGGAGAAATAAGATCATGTAAAAAAAGTTTTTTTTTTTTTAAAAAAAGCTCTTACATTCACAATTCTTGTTTCCGTAGACTCCAAAAACAGGATCATGGGCACAAGGCTTCCTAGGATTATATGGTTCAGCATCCATTTGTATTGACTCATATCCACAAGTAATTCACCAAAGTGACGAATGGCCATGCACTGAATGCCACCATTAACCTGGAATGTGCACAGAAGAAAAGACCAAGACTTCAGTTGAGCATGTCAGTGCTACTCGCTTTAATGGTGGTACATATGTGCAGTATACATACATACATACATATATAACTGTCATTTTTAGTAAAGATTGGGCTTGTTAGAGTTTTGTTTCATGATAAGATCTGACTAACCATTATTCACAATAGCCAAGAGATGAATGAACACACAAATAATTTGAGACATAATAAAAAATAAAGATCATCACTGCAACAGAATGGCTAAATCAGGAGGACATTACACCGAGTGGACTCAGCTAGTCATAAAAAGGAATGCTTCCTGATCTCACATACTTTCTCTTCAACTTGAACTTACAGGTGTTGTGGGATATTTTGACACTCTCAAGACTGTCAATAAAGTTTACTTTAGATCAGAGGGCAGAGCAAGTTCTTAGCTGATCAAATTAGCCATAGAGGTTTTAGAGGACAAAGGACATATATAGAGAGACACAGGAAGTGAGGGATTTAGAAAGATTCTCAGCCCTTTTTGGATCAAGGAATAGAGAGAGAGGAGGCCACTGGTTGCTTCTCCTCTGCTTCTCTGATCATTCAGGTTCTTACCCTGATATCTGACTCTCCTCCAGCTTTTATTGATAAAGAATAATTAGATAAATGGTTAATCTGGTGTTCAACATAGGGTCTGAGATCACGAGGCAGCCACTCTCTGCTATGGCTAGCTTTCCCACCCTCCCTTCATGCCCTCCATGGAAACCTGGAATTTTCCCATTGCAACTTCTCTATGGCAGCCTCCAGCTGATGCTGGATCCCAAAAGTTATTGAAGTTAGCCACCCACCAGCAGCCAGCTTTGTCATTCTGGTGGCTGCATGCCTTCATTTCCCACCACATTCTTCTGTACATCCCCCTTTGCTGGCTTTTAAGGCTACTGCCTCCCTCTCCCCATGGGCTGTGGGCTTCCCCTCAACACCCTCGTTGGGCTATCACCACATCAGGTGGACCACCTTGATTCTACTCAGGCTTTTTCTGCTGCAGCCAGTGCCACACACTCTTAGACCCCAGGTACAAGCTAGCAGCTGCAGCTGCCCTTGGCCAGGCTGTGCACTGCCTGAATTCTCCACCCAGTTGTGCAGTGCAATAACAGCCAGTCTCACACGTCATTGTTATTGTCAGTGCATCTGGTGAGACATCTGGGAATTTTTTGTTTTGTTTTTTGAGATGGGGTTTCTCTGTGTAACAGCCCTGACTGTCCTGGAACTCACCCCGTAGACCAGGCTGGCCTTGAATTCACAGAGATCCACCTGTCTCTGCCCCTGAGTACTGGGATCAAAGGTATGCATATGCACCACCACTGCCTGGTAAATTTTTTTTTTCTTGTTTTTTCGAGACAGGGTTTCTCTGTGGCTTTGGAGCCTGTCCTGGAACTAGCTCTTGTAGTGGTACCAGACTGGTCTCGGACTCACAGAGATCCGCCTGCCTCTGCCTCCCGAGTGCTGGGATTAAAGGCGTGCGCCACCACCGCCTGGCTTCTGGTGAAAATTCTTAAAAGATGAATTAATTTAAAAAAATAAAGCTTTTGCCCTTGTTAAGAATGGAGAACAAGGGAGTGGGACTGAACCAGCTACCTAGGACAGAGAGTGAACAAGTTCCACCTGGAGAACAAGCTAGGAGCAAATCCAGCCCCGGAAGTCAACCCAGTCCTGGGACACTGGCGGATCAGGATTGAGCCAGCAACCAGATCCAGAGTCAGATATCTCTACTGGAACAGGTACAGGGGAGTAACCACTGAGCGAGTGAGCCAGAGCCGGAGACCATTGAGGGTCCGGACCGTGAATATGGGACCTTCAAGAGAGTAGACTTAAGCCAAGACCCTGGTGGGTCTAGCCATGAGTCTAGGACCTCCCAAGAACTAGGCCTGCCTCAGGACCTCTGCCAGCCTGGATATGAGTGAACCTGGAACCTCTGTGGGTCTGAGCCTGAGTCTGGGACCTCTGAGTGAGTAAGCAGGTCCTCTGTGATGCCGGGCACACCCGAGCCTGGGACCTCTGAGGCAGTAGACCAGAGCCAGAAACCTTTTCAGGTCCAACTCCAACCCAGGAACTTCTGCAAGAGGGAATCCAGACCAGGACTTACAGATACAGGGCAAAGCCAGTAACCTAGGCCACATTTGCCCTGAGGGAAGGAACTCCAAATTGGGCAACAAAATCCAAAGGAGTGGCTCTGAACAAGCTACCTAGGACAGAGAGGGCCTGAGGAAACAATCTCCACCGGGAGCAGAAGCCAGGAGCAAATCCAGCCCAGGAAGCCAACCCAGTCCAAGAATCCTGGTGGCTCAGGATTGAGCTAGCGACCAGATCCAGAATCAGCTATCTCCACCAGAACAGGGGAGTAGAACGGAGCCAGAAACCTTTGCAGGACCAACTCCAAGCCAGGGACTTCTGCAGGAGGGGTTCCAGACCAGGATTTACAGAAACAGATCAAAGCCGGCCAAAGTAGGCCTGAGACAGCAAACTTCAAAGGAGCAGAGCACAGGAGCACCGAGCTATCTCCAGGAACATGGAGTAACCAACGGGGTAACTAGAACTGTGACACTGACTGTACCATGAGGAACAACCATCTGAGCTTTGGATTCACTGGCACCTAGAGGATTATTCAACAGAATCTCAGACAGCCCCAACCCCACATATTAGAGGAAAAGATGAGTAGAAAAGGTAAGATCACATGCTACACCACAAAGAGCAATACAACACCAGTAAAACTTAAAGACCCTACAACAGCAAGACCTGAACAACCAATTATGGATGAAGCAGAAGAAAATGACCTAAAAAATAACATCAAGCGAATGTTTGAAACTCTAAAAGAGGAAATGAGAAATTCCCTTAAAGAAATGGAAGAAAAGAAAAACAAAATATTGGAAGACATCAGCAAATCACTTAAAGAAAACCAAGAAAAAGAAATCAAACATATGAAAGAAACTATTCAGGACTTAAAAATGGAAATAGAGACAATAAAAAAAACACAAGCTGAGGGAATTATAGAAACAGAAATCATGAGAAAATGATCAGGAACCACAAACACAAGCAAGAGCAGCAGAGTACAAGAGATGGAAGAGATAATCTCAAGTGCTGAAGGTACAATAGAGGAAATAGACTCATCAGTTAAAGAAAACATTAAATCTAACAAAAGCTTAACCCAAAATATCCAGGAAAAATGGGATACCATGAAAAGGCCAAATCTAAGAATAATAGGGATAGAAGAAGATGTCCAACTCAAAAGTACAAAAAATAGAGATATTAGTTTAACAGACAATGTGGCCATTCAATCTAAACTAATTTGTAAGACTAAAATATACCTTTCATTCGATCAGATATAACCTGCCAAAAAGGTAAACTCCCCAAAGTAAGGATTGGGGCATGATTTTGTTTTGATCTTTCCAGGAAAATAAAAGCACCCAACTAAGTAAGGGATTTGACTACTGGACAAATGAGACAACTAAAGAAGGATGGATCATCCAGAGAAAATGTCCTAAGAAAAAGAGTAAATTGGCCTAATGGTATATATAGCACACTTCCAACAAGATAAAATTTCATAAATCTTCCCAAATGTTTGTTTCTCCTGTTCTCTACAAACATAGAGGCAAATGGTCTGTTTTTTAGTCCCAATTCAACTAAAAGTTAAAGTTGTCTTTGGAGTTGTAGAGTGGCTCTCTCCTTCTCTAAACCAAAACAAGTATGTTAAAGGAAAATCCAAAATCTCTGTCTCATGTCAGAAAACCGTCTGGTATGGGACAGAAAAAAAATATTAAGGCACTATTCTATTGCCACTAATCTCAAAGTTCTTTGATTTTATTTTGACTCTTTAAAAATTTTCTTAAAGTATATTATCTCAAAATTTATAATATATATATTGTACTTTCTGTCATGATATTAATGATTATATAGAGTACTAATTTTAGAAATATCCTTCATAAAGCTTCCCTTATATGATTCTGGGCTTGAATCTGAATCAGAAAACTAGGAATTGGGCTTGTGTACCCTGGATATATTTAATAGATTGCAGTCCTTTACTCTCTCTGAGATCTTCTGTATATGTATTTAAAATGTTTAAGTTTTCTTCAGTGAACTATGACCATTTCTAACAGTGACCTTTGAAGTTTCCAAAAGGGTAATGGGGCCCCCCCACAATGATGATTCCACCTGGATTGTGGTTATGTCATTAACGTGACAAATACTACCCAAAGATTAGCTTTGGACTACAAACTGCTCAGAAAAATTTCATGGTTGATAGTTAAAATGGTCTAGCCTCATAGAGTCCTCCAGCCAGAACAGCAGTTAAGCCCTGTACTTTCCCATCACACTGAGACTGGACAACAACCAGTTCTCTTAGGACTTAACTATTACCTCAATTTTCTCAGGATCCCCTAAAGATGCCATCACCCCCAGACAATAGGAAGCAGTCTAAAAAACACAATGACCCCATACCTAAGAGGTGGAGAGGGTGTTTTTTAGCTGTTTGGTGGATTATAGATGTTTGTCATTGTGTTAGGGGGGTTGGTTGAAAGTTATTACTGGTCATGGTCAGGAAAATATCTAAGCAAAGGAGATTAGATTCAGGGATCTCATTCTGAAAAGAAAAAAAGGAGGTATAGGAGTTATAGAAAAAAAGGGTAGATTATTGCATTTACATTTAAAGTAAAAATGCAACTACTTGTCTTAAATATTTTACATTAATATGGATTTTTGTATATTGATACAAATATAAGCTTACCTTTGTTTTAATTCATTGTAAATATGTTTCTCTCTTGCTTAATGTATTGTATCTATGCAGCATTTTAAAATGTAAAATTCTAGTCCTTAAATACTGCTGTTACAAACTGTTTAAGATAATTAAGAAATATGGGTTAGTAGCTGGTCATTTATAACAACCAAATTTATGGCCATGTTAGGTATGTGTTTTTAAGGTCAAACAGATATTTTATATAAATAGATGGTCTTCACACACCTCAGAGACATGCAGAATATGGCATTTAAAATGTTTTAATAGCATAAGACTTTTCATGACATTGAGACACATCTGCTCCTGGCAGTACTAATTTACTTCAAAAAGGGATGGTGCACAGAGAAGAACCTCCATATGGAGTTTGCTTTCATTGTGGCAAAGTTAGCCACTGGGCAAGAAACTGCCCTTTCCTCAAATATTTACAGTATGCTGTCCAAATTGGATAAGTAGGGTACATATGAAGGTGACTGCTGAACTTTGCCAAGACAAGATAAGAGAGTCCTTCAAAATTCTTGCTTCTTAGAAAAATCCATCAGATGTTCTAGGCCTGTAGGCCAAAGATGGATGCCCCAACATTGTAGAGAAGCCTTGGCTGACTGTCCAGGCTGCCAGATATCTCTGTAATTTCTATATTTTTGGAAGTTGTTGGTCTATACTTCCTGTTTACTCAGGTTATATCATATCCTTCTTGGGCCACTGATGGAGTTGAATGTTGTAAGTCCCTGCTGGTCAGAGGTTGCAGTCCACCATAGCTTGTTAGCTCTCTCTGAGCTTCATACAACATGAAGAACTCCCCCTCCTCCCCCCACAGTGAGGGCTTCCTTCTCTCTACCTAACATTTGGAGAATGTTTCTAAGCCTGGATACCTGACTTATCTCAATGATGACCCTTGACACAATTCCCTGCAAATGTTTTATCTTTGCTGCCCATATGGTAATCAGGTAACATGCTCTAGCTATTTTAATAGGGCCATGCTGCTACTATAGATGAATATCTATATGATAGAAGCATGCCACTTAATAAAAATTAGGTGACTCCCCAGCTACAGTCCCCAATCCTATATATCCTCTATACACTGTAATAAAACTGAGCTGCTTCACTGAAGGCTATTTCTGTCATTCTCACAGGCTACACAAAGCTCTCAGTTACTACTTCTGCCCCTTTGTTCTCATGGATTGGTGGCAAACAGACCATGAGGAAAGAAGGGACCCCACATTTGAAGATGAGATAGTTATAGTTACAGTTTTCCTTGTTACCAAATTCAGAAAAGAAACTCACAAAAGAGGTATAAAGTCTATAAAGTTGAAAGACATAAAAGCTTAAATTGTTTAATCTAATAAAATGTTTTGAGGTCTAAAAAGATAGTATGGAGTTGGTAATACAAGTTAGGATAGAAAGTGAATTAGGCATAATACTTTGTATTCACTAAGATAGGATAAATAATTGAGTATTTTATCTGACAAATGCAAATGGACTGGACATTGTGAATGTATTCTTACCTGATAATTGTTTTTATTATATATAGTCTTACTGCATTAGAGCTAAACCTTTCCCTTTTTATTTAGACAAAAGGGGGAGATGTTGTGGGATATTTTGATCACACTCTGATACTCCCAAAACTGTCAATAAAGTTTGCTTTGAATCAGAGAGTGGAGCTAGCTACTAGCTGAACAAAATTAGCCATAGACATTTTGAAGGACCAAGGACATACAGAGAGACACAGCAAATAGTAGGGAGGGGTTTAGAAAGAGCTCCACTGCTTCTCTGATCATTCAGGCTCTTACTCCTGAGTTTTTATTGATAAGGAAAAATTAGACTTCACTCAGGATTGATGGGGTGGTAGGATAAAGGGCATATTGATTAAAAAATACAAACTTTCTGATATACAAGACAAAGAATTTGTAGATTCCATGTGTAGCATAGTGACTATTCCTAGTAATGGATTTTGTTCATGTTAATTCTAAGGTAATTAAGGAATATTAAGGTAATTCTTAAAGGTCCTCACCACTCAAAAATATGCTAGGTGATGGATGTATTATCTATTGATTTAATAATATCACAAAGTACATTGTTAATATACAAAGTTTTATTTGTTTAATATACCTTAAAGTGTTATAAAGTATTGAAGTTGTTCTTAAAAGGACTCATAAATTTCATTTTTTCATGATCTCTTTGTTTCATTTTGTTTTGTTTTTGTATTTTATTTTGTCTTATGGCTTTCTAATTTCTATGTTTTGATTTGTGCAGAGATAGAAACAGAGATATAGTTAGGTAGATGATAGATAGATAGATACATAGATAGATGATAGAATGATTATTAAATGAAGCTGTGCAGGTAGGGAAGTGGGGAGAGTCTGGGAGGAGTTGGGGGAAGGGAAAATATCATCAAAGTATATTGTGTGAAAAAATTTTAAAGAAAAAGACACAATTCAGATTGTGTAACAAGTGAGTTTCTTAAATTAAGGAAGATAGGAGGTAAGAACATTTAAAAAATATAAACTAGTATAATCTGTGTAAGGTTGGGGAGTCATTGTATAAAAGCACTAGGAGTTGTGTTAGGCATGCTGTGTTCAGTGCTAGAGTCCTGAAAACTAATTAGAAGTTTGCACATTGGCACACAATTTAGTTTCCAGGGAGTATTTGTGCCAAGTAGGGAAAGATAAGGAAGTTGTACTATTGCAAGTTAGAGTATGAAATTAATTTAAATAATTACATCAACATATGTTAAGGAAGTATTTATGATTTAACCTTGAACATATTTTTAAAATATACCAACTATTTTATCAGCTATATGACCTTCTGTGAATAATGAACTCATTTGCCTCAGTTTCCTACATGGAAAATGGATAAAATGAGAACACTCAAAATGCACAACTCTCTGGTAAAATTCTGTTTAATTAAAGTTTTATCTGTTTTCATTTACATTTACTGAATGGCCAAGGATGTTGAATATTTTAAACATATTTTTCAGCTATTTATATTTACTTTTTTGAAAACTCTGCTTAGTCTCATACCTCAATTTTTAAAATTGTTACTTTCTTATGAATAGTTTTTTTTATATACTAGATACTAACCCTTTGTCAAATATATAGGTGCTAAAGATTTTTTTCCATTATGTAGGCTACATTTTCACTAGAATGATGACATCCTTTAATGTACAAAACCTTTTATTTTAATGAGGTTCCATTTGAAAATAGTTGGTTTTAATTTCTACACTGTCTGGGTTTTTATTCAGAATGTCATTTCCTGTGCCAATGAATTCACGCATATTCCCTACTCTCTCCTCTATCAGGTTCAAGATATAAAATTTTATGTTGAGGCTCTTGATCCATTTGGAGTTGAATTTTGTGCAGTGTGAGAGATGAGAATCAAATTCCAGTCTTCTGCACCTACCTATCCAGTTTGAACAGCTCTATTTGTTGAAGATGCTATCTTTTCTCCAATGTATATTATTGGCCTCTTTCTCAAAAATAGGTATTTATAGGAGTGTGAGCTTATGTTTTGGTTCCTTAAATCTATTTCATTGATCAATATGTCTTTTTTTAACATAATTTTATTGATTCTTTGGGACTCAATAAAACATCATGCACCCCAATCCCATTCATTTCCCATATCTTTCCTTTACTCTTGTAGCATCTCCCCTCAAAGAAGATTTAAAAAATAATTAAAACAAATTAAAACAACAAAAACAAACAAACAAACAAACAAACAAAAGCCACATTGCTTCTCTTCCTTTCCTGCCTCTCCATCATTTCTTCATTTATCTTATTGGGAGCTATGTTGTGCAATGCAGTAAACCCTTTTGTCCAAACAGCTTTACTTGTAAATGCTGATTGTAATGTTGGACAGGTTCAAGGACTTTGGCCTGTAGTACACCATCAATACTGAGCCCTCTCTAAAACTCCTTTCAGATATCCCATTATTGCCTTGAGTCATGCAGATCCTATGGCTATGGTTCACAGGGTTGGTACCTTGCATGCTCCAGCAGGTCATAGATGTGCTAGATGCTGGGATGGGTCAACTCAAATCCCTGAATGTGGGCCTGGATGGTAGCTAAGTTGATCAGTCCTGGCTGCTGGGACCATGAGGGGCAGAATCAGCTCTATTTTTTTAAATGTCAAGAACATGTTATTTTAGCTGTGTAGTATAACTTGAAATAAAGGATAATGATAGCATCAATAGTTTTTTTTTAAGTGGTTCAGGACAATTTTGGCTATTCTGGATTGCTTGTGTTTCCATGTATAATTTAAGGTTAATTTTTTAATTTCTATGAACAGTTGTGCTTGATTTTTGTCAGAATGGTGAAGATTAAGAATAGTTTTGATAAGTGCTGCTGTGGATGTGGGAAAAGGAGACACTTATTTTCCACTGGTGTTTCCTCTGTGGAAACCAGTGTGAAGGTTCCCCCCCCCCAAAACTAAAAATAGATCTGCCATGTGATCTATCTATATCACTCTTGGACATATCCCCAGAGGACACTGTATTTCTTTTATGGAGGTTCTTGTTTTTCCATGTTTATCTATTCACAATAGCCAAAGAAATGGAAACAGCCTAGATGTCCATCAACTGGTGAATGGATAATGAAAATGTAGTATATTCACACAACTGAATATTATTCATCTATTAAGAAAAACAAATTATGAGAACCAAGGCAGTGACCTCCATAAGAGCAGATATAAGGGAGAAACTGTCCAGGAAGCAGGCCCAAGCCAGAGACCTCTGGGGGACCTGGCCCAAGCCAGGGACATCTGTGGCAACAGGCCTGAACCAATGACCTCCACCGAAGTAGGCCTGAGCTATTGACCTCAGTCAGAGCAGGCCTGAGGCAGTGAAGTTCACAGGAGCAGGTTTGAGCTAGGGACTCCAGCAGGAGCAGGCCCAAGGCAACTCACAGGAGTAGGTATGAGGGAGTCACCATTGTGAGACTGGGTCAATCAGCAACCTCTGCTGGAGCAGGCCCAAGGCAGCCACCTAAACAGGAGCAGCCCCAAGCAAGCAATCTCTGCGAAAGCAGGACTGAATGACTCTTGGAATTGCAGAGCAACCCCAGGGAGTGCTTAATGACCTCTGGGAATGACCAAGTGACCTCTGGGGTGACTGGAACCGTGGCCCTGACTGCACCACGAGGAGCAACCATCTGAGCCTTGGATCTACTGTTACCTGGAAAACTGATCACTAGAGACACAGCCCAAGCTATACCAAGACTTGAATAACCAAATATAGATGAAGCAGAAGGAAATGACCTAAAAATAACTTTAGGAGAATGTTTGAGGCCCTTAGAGAGGAAATGAAAAATTTCATCAAAGAAATGGAGGAAAAGGCAAAAAAAAAAAAAAAAAAAAAAGAATTGGAATAAATCAACAAATTCCTTAAAGAAAACCAAGGAAAAGTAATCAAATGTATGAAAAAAACTATTCAAGACTTGAAAACCCGAAATAGAGACAATAAATAAAACACAAACTGAGGGAATTATAGAAACAGAAATTATGAGAAAACAATCAGGAACCATAAATGCAAGCATAAACAGCAGAATACAAGAGATGGAAGAGTCTCTCAAGCATTGAAGATACCATAGAGGAAATAGACTCATAGGTCAATGAAAACTTTAAATTTAACAAAAACTAACCATAAAATATCCAGGAAATATGGAACACCATGGAAAGACTAAACCTAAGAATAATAGGGATAGAAGATGATGTCCAACTCAAAAGTACAAAAAATAAATTCAGCAAAATCATAGATGATAACCTTCCCAACCTAAAGAAAGATATGCATATGAAGATACAAGAAGCTTACAGAACACCAAATAGAATAAATAAAAAAAGAAAGGCCCCTTGCCACATAATAATCAAAACACTAAACATACAGAATAAAGAAAGAATATTAACAGCTGCAAAGAAAAAATGGTCAAGTAAGACCTATCAGAATTACACCTGACTTTTCAATGTAAGTAATGAAAGCCAGAAGGTCCTTGTCAAGTGTTATGCAGACATTAAGAGACAATGGATACCAGCCCAGACTACTATACCCAGAAAAACTTTCAATCACCATAGACGGACAAAACAAGATATTCCATGACCGAACCAGATTTAACCAATACCTAGACACAAGCTCAGCCCTACACAAAGTACTAGAAGGAAAACTCCAACCCAAGAGAGTTAGCTAAGTGCACACAAACACAGACAATAGATGATCTCACAACAGTAAATCCCAAAGAAGGGAAAAACACACACAATAACATCACCAATAAGGAAAACTAAAATAACAGGAGCTAGCAATCCCTGGTCATTAATATCCCTTAATATAAATGGAGTTAACTCACCTATAAAAAGACACAGGCTAACAGATTGGATACAAAAACAGAATTCATCCTTCTGCTGCATATAAGAAACACACCTCAACCTCAAAGACAGACATCACCTCAGAGTAAAGGGTTAGAAAAAAAAATTTTCAATCAAATGAACCTAAGAAACAATATGGTAAAACTGTCCCAACATCTAACAAAATAGACCAAACTAAAATCAATCAAAAGAGACAAAAAAGGACATTTCATATTAGTTACAGGAAAAATCTATCAAGAGGAAATCTCAATACTAAACATTTATGCCCAAAATACAAGGGTACCCTCATGTGCAAAGGAATCACTTCTAAAGCTTAAATTACACATTAAACCCCCCACACGAATAGTAGGCAACTTGAACAATTCACTCTTCCCACTGAACAGGTCAGTCAGACAAAAAAATCAACAAAGAAATAAGGGAACTAACAGATGTTATGACTCAAATGGACTTAACAGACATCAATAGAACATTCCATCAAAACATAAAAGAATATATACTTTCTTCTCAGCATCTCATGGAATCTGCTCAAAAATTGACTACATACTAGGTAACAAAGAAAACCTCAACAAATACAAAAAAATGGAATAACCTCATGTATCTTATCAGATCACCATGGCTTAAAATTAGAATTCAACAGCAACACTAATTCCAGAAAGCCCTCAAACACACGGAAATTAAACAATGCTAATCTGATTCATCAATGGGTTAAGGAAGAAATTAAAGACTTCCTAAAATTCAATAAAAATGACCACAATACATAACCAAATTTATGGGACACAAAGACAGCAGTGTTAAGAGGAAAGTTCATAGCACTGGATACCTATATAAAGAAGCTGGAAAAATCCCACACTAGTGAATTAGCAGAACATTTGAAAACTCTAGAACAAAAAGAAGCAAACTCACCTAAGAGAACTAGATGGCAGAAAATAATCAGAATGAGAGCTGAAATCAACAAAATAGAAACAAAGAAAACAACAGAAAGAATCAATGAGACAAAGAGTTGGTTCTTCGAGAAAATCAACAAAATAGACAAACCTTTATCCAAACTAACCAAAAGGCAGAGAGAGAATATCCAAATGAACAAAATCAGAAATAAAAAGGGGGACATAACAACAGACATTGAGGAATCCAGATCCAGAGAATCATTAGGTCATATTTCAAAAACCTGTACTCCACAAAATTGGAAAACTTAAAGGAAATGAACAATTTTCTGGATACATACCACTTACCAAAATTAAATCAAGACCAGATAAGCAAATTAAATAGACTTATAACCACTAATGAAATAGAAACCATTATCAAAAGTCTCCCAACCAAAATAAACCCAGGGCCAGATGGTTTCAGCACATAATTCTACAAGATTTTCAAAGAAGAACTTATACCAATACTCCTCAAATTGTTCCACACAATTAAAACAAAAGAAACATTGCCAAACTCTTTTTATGAGGCTACAATTACCCTGATTCCCAAACCACAGAAAGACATTACCAAGAAAGAGAATTGCAGACCAATCTCACTCACAAACATTGATACGAAAATAAAATATTGCCAAACTGAATCCAAAAACACATCAAAAAAATTATCCACTATGATCAAGCTGGCTTCATCCCAGAGATGCAGGGATGGTTCAACATACAAAAATCTATCAATGTAATCTACCATATGAACAAACTGAAAAAAAAACCCATATGATCATCTCATTAGATGCTGAAAAAGTCTTCAGTGACATACAAAATCTCTTCATGATAAAGGTCTTGGAACAAGCAGGAATACAAGGAATATACCTAAACACAATAAAGGTAATGTACATCAAGCTAACAACCAACATCAAACTAAATGGAGAGAAACTCAAAGCAATCCCACTGAAATCAGAAACAAGACAAGGTTATCCATTCTCTCCATATGTATTCAATATAGTACTTGAGGTTCTAGCTACAGCAATAAGACAAACAGGAAAATAAAGGGGATACAAATCAGAAAAGAAGGAGTCAAACTTTCACTATATGCCGATGATATGATAGTTTACATAAGTGACCCCAAAAATTCTACCAAGGAACTTTTATAACTCATAAACCCAATCAGTAATGTAGCAGGATACAAGATTAACTCAAAAAAATCAGTAGCCCTCCTTTACATAAATGATGGGCTGAGCAAGAAATCGGAGAAATATCACCCTTCACAATAGCCACAAATTGAGTAAAATATCTTGGAGAACTCTAACCAAGCAAGTGGAAGACCTGTATTGACAAGAACTTTAAATCTTTGAAGAAAGACATAGAAGAAGACACCAGAAAATGGAAAGACTTCCCATGCTCTTGGGTAGGTAGAATTAACATAGTAAAAATGGCAATTTTACCAAAAACAATCTACAGAATCAATGCAATGCCCATCAAAATCCCAGCATAATTCTTCACAGACCTCGAAAGAACAATACTCAACTTCATATGGAAAAGCAAAAAACCCAGGATAGCCAAAACAATTCTGTACAATAAAGGAACTTCTGGAGGTATCACAATCCCTGACTTCAAACTACAACAGAGCTACAGTACTGAAAATAGCCTGGTTTTGGCATAAAAACAGACAGGAGGAACAATGGAACCAAATCAAAGTCCCAGATATCAATCCATACACCTATGAACACCTGATTTTTGACAAAGAAGCAAAAAATATAAAATGGAAGAAAGAAAGCATATTCAACAAATGGTGTTGGCGTAACTGGATATCAACATGTAGAAGAATGAAAATAGATCCATATCTATTGCCATGCACAAAACTAAGGTCCAGATGGATAAAAACCTCAACATAAAACCAACCACACTGAACCTCATATAAGAGAAAGTGGGAAGTACACTTGAACACATTGGCACAGGAGACCACTTCTTAAATATAACCCCAGTAGCACAGAAACTGAGAGAAACAATTAATAAATGGGACCCCCTGAAACTGAGAAGCTTCTGTAAAGCAAAGAACATGGTCAACAAGACAAAACGGCAGCCTACAGAATGGAAAAAGTTCTTCACCAACCCCACATTGGACAGAGGACTGGTCTCCAAAATATACAAAGAACTCAAGAAATTTGTCATCAAAAGAACAAATAATCCAATAAAAAAAATGGGTACAGACCTAAACAGAGATCTTTCAACAGGGGAATCTAAAATGGCTAAAAGACACTTAAGGAAATGCTCAACATCCTTAGCCATCAGAGAGATGCAAATCAAAACAACTCTTTCATCTTACACCTGGAAGAATGACCAAGATCAAAAACACTAATGACAGCTTATGCTGAAGAGGATGTGGGGTAAAGGTGTAACTGGTACAGCCCTTTGGATATCAGTATGGTGATTTCTCTGAAAATTAGGAAACAAGTAATACCAAAGGATGCTCAATCATACCACAAGGACATGAGCTCAATTATGTTCATAGCAGCGTTGTTTATCATAGCTAGAACCTGGAAACAACCTAAATGCCTCTCGACCAAAGAATGGATAAGAAAAATGTGATACATTTACACAATAGAGTACTACACAGCAGAAAAAATAATGACATCTTGAAATTTGCAGGCAAATGGATGGATTTAGAAAATATAATATTGAGTGAGGTAACCCAGACCCAGAAAGACAAATATCATATGTACTCACTAAGTGGCTTTTAGACATAAAGCAAAGAAAAACCAACTTACAGGCCTCAACACAGAGAAACTAGACAACAAAGAGAACCCTAAGAGGGACATACATGGATCTAATCTACATGGAAAGTAGAAAAAGACAGGATCTCCTAAGTAAATTGGGAGCATGGGGACCATGGAAGAGGGTAGAGGATGTTGGGAGAAGAAGGGAGGGGAGCAGAGAAAAATATATAGCTCAAAAAAAAAGGAAAAAAATGCTTGTTTTTTTCAGATTATAGAAAATATATTTGGTTTTGAAAACATGTTTTGTATTAAGGAGCAAAGAGTTCTTAATGGCAATTAAAATACATCTTAAATGTTTCTATAAAAAAGAAAAACAAATTATGACATTCACAAATAAATGGATGGAGCTGGAAAATAGTCAATAGAGGTAAATATCATGTATCTTCTCTCATTTGTAGACATTAACTTTAAATTTTTAGGTGTAGTGTTTCATTTGGAATGCTTACAGAAGTCAAGAAATTAGTAAGTGCCATAGAGGAAGGGCTTTAAAGTGCGGGATAGAAAGCAGTATCAAGGTAAGTGTGTCCCCGCCCGGCTGCCCAGACACCCTGGGAAGGGAGTACAGGTGCCCTCCAATCCCCTAAACTTTCTGGCCACTCAGCAGGGCTTCTCCCTGGCTACTGGCTTTCCTACTTATCCCACCCCAGCTTGCCTCCAAGCACCCCTTTCCATCTGCGGGGTCCTAGGATCTCCCAACTCAGCCTGCTTCAGGGCTGAGGCTCTGGAGACAAAGTGGTGAGTGCAAGGCTGCAGGGGTTTCCTTGTTCCACGGAGCCTGCATCTACCAAGCCTGCCTTTTTGTCTGCTAGGTCCTTGACCAGGAAGTGGTCCTGATCCAGTACCAGCAGATCCATCCGGAGGGGAAAGTGTGTCCCCGCCAGGCCACTCAGACACCCCAGGAAGGGAGTACAAGTGCCCTCCAATCCCCTAAACTTTCTGGCCACTCAGCAGGGCTTCTCCCTGGCTACTGGCTTTCCTACTTATCCCACCCCAGCTTGCCCCCAAGCACCCATTTCCATCTGCGGGGTCCTAGGATCTCCCAACTCAGCCTGCTTCAGGGCTGAGGCTATGAGGACTAAGTGTTGAGTGCAAGGCTGCAGGGGTTTCTTTGTTCCACAGAGCCTGCATCTACCAAGCCTGCCTTTTTTGTCTGCCAGGTCCTTGACCAGCAAGTGGCCTTGATCCAGGAGATCCATCCAGAAGGGGTCCTTAGATCCACCACCACAGCCTACTTCAGGGAAGAAGGGATCTGAGAGCCAACTCCAGTGCCGAGGAGACCTAAGAGAGGACAGAACAAGAAAAAATTCCCAAATACACAGTTAGCCACAACAAAAATCAGAACAAGCTGCTGAGACTCTCCTGACCGCATTCGAAGGAAGAGATGGGCAGGCACCAATGCAAGAATTCCTCCAACAACCTGAAAAGCAATATGATAACACCAGGATCCAGTGAATATGCAACAGGAAGACTTGAACAACCTAATCCAGAAGAAGTAGAAGAATCGACTTTAAATGTAACATTATGAAAGTGATAGAGACCATTAAAGAGGATGTGAAAAACTCCTTTAAAGAAATGGATGAGAAGACTAACAAAAAGTTAGGAGAAATAAATAAATCCCTCAAAGATAACCTAGAAAACCAAGAAAAAGCAATCAAACAGGTAATGGAAACAGTTCAAGACTTGAAAACTGAAATGGAGGCAATGAAGAAAACACAAACCGAGGGATGGCTGGATATCGAAAATCTGGGTAAACAAACAGGAACTACAGAGACAAGTATAACCAACAGAATATAAGAGATAGAAAAAAGAATCTCAGACGCTGAAGATACGATAGAGAAAATAAACTCAGTGATCAAAGAAAACAACAAATCCAACAAATTCTTAACACAAAACATCTAGGAAATCTGGGACACCATGAAAAGACCAAACCTAAGAATAATAGTGGTAGAAGAAGAAGAAGAATTACAGCACAAAGGCCCAGAAAATGTATTCAACAAAAATATAGAAGAAAACTTTCCAAACTTAAAGAAGGATATTCCTATGAAGATATAAGAAGCATACAGAACACTGAATAGACTGGATCAAAAGAAAACATCCCCTCGCCATATAATAATGAAAACACAAAACATACAGAATAAAGAAAGAATATTAAGAGCTTCAAAGGAAAAAGGTCAAGTAACATATAAAGGTAAACCTATCAGAATTACACCTGACTTCTCTATGGAAACCATGAAAGCCAGAAGGTCTTGGATAGATGTGCTGCAGACACTAAGAGACCACAGATGCAAGCTCAGACTACTATACCCAGCAAAGCTTGCATTCACCATCAATGGAGAAAACAAAATATTCCAGGACAAAAACAGATTTAAACAATACATAGCCACAAACCCAGCCTTACAGAAAGTACTAGAAGGAAAACCACAAACCAAGGAAGCCAACAACACCCACAGTGGACATCTGACAACCTTCCGCCAGCATAACTCAAAGAAGGGAAACACACAAACACTACCACCAAAAAAAAAAAAAAATAACCGGATTTAACAACCACTGGTCATTAATATCACTTAATATCAATGGACTCAATTCACCTACAAAAAGGCACAGGTTAAGAGAATGGATACAAAAACAGGATCCAACATTCTGCTGTTTACAAGAAACACACCTCAACAACAAGGACAGACATTATCTCAGAGTAAAGGGTTGGGAAAAGGCTTTTCAATCAAACGGCCCTAAGAAACAAGCAGGTGTGGCTATACTAATATCTAACAAAATCGAATTCAAGCTAAAATCAATCAGAAGAGATGGAGATGGCCACTTTATATTCATAACAGGAATAATCCATCAGGATGAAATCTCAATCCTGAATATATATACGCCTAATATAAAAGCACCCACATACGTAAAAGAAACATCACTAGAACTCAAAGCACACATCAAATCCCACACACTAATAGTAGGAGATTTCAACACTCGTCTCTCGCAAATGGGCAAGTCAACCAGACAGAAACCTAACAGAGAAATATGAGAACTAACAGATGTAATGAATCAAATGGACTTAATAGACATCTGTAGAACATTCCAACAAACAGGAAAGAATATACCTTCTTCTCAGCATCTCATGGGACCTTCTCGAAAATTGATCACATACTCAGTAACAAAGCAAACATCCACAGATACAAAAAAATTAAGAGTCACCACCTGTGTCTTATCAGATCACCATGGAGTAAAGTTAGAATTTAACAACAATTCCAACCAAAAAAAACCTACAAACTCATGGAAACTGAATAGTCAACTACTGAACCACTCCTGGGTCAAGGAAGAAATAAAGAAAGAAATTAAAGTCTTCCTTGAATTCAACGAAAATAAATAAACAACATACACCAACGTATGGGACACTATGAAAGCAGTGCTAAGAGGAAAGTTCATAGCACTTAGTGCCCACATAAAGAAAAGAGAGAAAACACACATTAGTGACTTAACAGCACACCTGAAAGCTCTTGAAAAAAAAGAAGTAGACTCACCCAGGAGGAACAGAAGACTGGAAATAATCAAACTGAGGGCTAAAATCAATAAAATAGAGACACAGAAAACAATCCAAAGAATCAATGAAACAAAGAGCTGGTTTCTTGAGAAAATCAACCAGATTGACAAACCCCTATGCAAACTAATCCAAAGGCAGAGAGAGAACACTCATATTAACAAGATCAGAAATGAAAAGGGGACATAACAACAGTACTGAGGAAATTCAAAGAATCATTAGGTCTTACTACAAAAGCTTGTATGCCACAAAATTGGAAAATGTAAAAGAAATGGACAGTTTTTTAGATAAATACCATATACCGAAATTGAATCAAGACCAGGTGAACAATTTAAATAGACCTATAAGTCGCGAGGAAATAGAAGCTGTCATCAAAAACCTCCCAACCATAAAAGCCCAGGACCAGATGGTTTTAATGCAAAATTCTACCAGAACTTCCAAGGAGAGCTAATACCTATACTCCTTAAGGTGTTTCACATAATAGAAACAGAAGGGTCATTGCCAAACTCTTTTTTGGAAGCTACAGTTACCCTTATACCATAACCATACAAAGACACAACCAAGAAAGAGAATTACAGACCAATCTCACTCATGAACATCGATGCAAAAATTCTCAATAAAATACTGGCAAACCAAATCCAAGAACACATAAAAAAAAACCATCCATTATGATCAAGTAGGCTTCATCCCAGAGATGCAGGGCTGGTTTAACATATGAAAATATATCAATGTAATCCATCATATAAATAAACTGAAAGAAAAAACCATATGATCATTTCATTAGATGCTGAAAAAGCATTTGACAAAATTCAACACCCCTTTATGATAAAGGTCTTGGAGAGATTAGGGATACAAATCATATCTAAATATAATAAAAGCAATATATAGCAAGCCGACAGCTAACATCAAATTAAATGGAGAGAAAATCAAAGCGATTCCACTAAAATCAGGAGCAAGACAAGGCTGTCTATTCTCTCCATATCTCTTCAATATAGTGCTTGAAGTTCTAGCAATAGCTATAAGACAACATAAGGATATCAAGGGGATTCGAATTGGAAAGGAAGAAGTCAAACTTTCGTTATTTGAAGATGATATGATTGTGTACATAAGTGACCCCAAAAACTCTACCAAAGAACTTCTACAGCTGATAAATACCTTCAGTGATGTGGCAGGATACAAGATCAACTCAAAAAAATCTGTAGCCCTCCTATACACAAAGGATAAAGAAGCAGAAAGGCAAATCAGAGAAACATCACCTTTCACAATAGCCGCAAATAGCATAAAGTATCTTGGGGTAACACTAACTAAGGAAGTAAAAAATCTATTTGACAAGAACTTTAAGGCCTTGAAGAAAGAAATTGAAGAGGATACCAGAAAATGGAAGGATCTCCCATGCTGCTGGATTGGTAGGATCAATATAGTAAAAATGGCAATTCTACCAAAGGCAATCTATAGATTTAATGCAATCCCCATCAAAATCCCAACAAATTTCTTCATAGACCTTGAGAGAACAATAACTAACTTTATATGGAAAAACAAAAAGCCCAGGATAGCCAAAACAATCCTATACAATAAAGGAACTTCAGGAGGCATTACCATCCCTGACTTCAAACTCTATTACAGAGCTACAGTAATGAAAACAGCTTGGTATTGGCATAAAAACAGAGACATTGACCAATGGAATTGAATCAAAGACCCGGCTATTAATCCACAAACCTATGAACACCTCATATTTGACAGAGAAGCTAAAATTATACAATAGAAGAAAGAAAGCATCTTTAATAAATGGTGCTGGCATAACTGGCTGTCAACCTGTAGGAGAATGAAAATAGATCCTTATCTATCACCATGCACAAAAATCAAGTTCAAATGGATTAAAGACCTCAATATAAATCTGACCACACTGAACCTGATAGAAGAGAAAGTAGGAAGGAGCATGCAATACATGGGCACAGGAGACCACTTCCTATGTATAACCCCAGTGGCACAGACAATGAGAGCAACAATTAACAAATGGGACCTCCTGAAACTGAGAAGCTTCTGTAAAGCAAAGGACACAGTCATCAAGACAAAAAAGGCATCCTACTGAATCGGAGAAGATCTTTACTAACCCCACATCCAACAAAGGTCTGATCTCCAAAATATATAAAGAACTCAAGAAACTAGACATTAAAATCTAAATAACCCAATTAAAAAATGGGGTAATGATCTGAACAGACAATTCTCAACAGAAGAAGTTCAAATGTCCAAAATATACTAAAGGTCATGTTCAACTTCCTTAGTGATCAGGGAAATGCAAATCAAAACAACTTTGAGATACCATCTTACACCTGTCAGAATGGCTAAAATCAGAAACAGCAAAGATAGCCTATGCTGGAGAGGATGTGGAGTAAGGGGAACACTCAACCATTGCTGGTGGGAATGCAAACTTGCGCAACTACTTTGGAAATCAGTGTGGCGGTTTCTCAGGAAATTGGGAATCAACCTACCTCAGGATCCAGCAATACCACTCTTGGAAATATACCCAAGAGATGCCCAATCATACTACAAAAGCATTTGTGCAACTATGTTCATAGCAGCATTATTTGTAATAGCCAGAACCTGGAAACAACCTAGATGCCCCTCAATGGAAGAATGGATAAAGAAAGTGTGGCACATCTACACATCAGAGTACTACTCAGCGGTAAAAAACAATGACATCTTGAATTTTGCATGCAAATGGATGGAAATAGAAAAGACCCAAAAGGATGAATATGGTATGTATTCACTCATTAGTGCACTCTAGGCATAAACAAAGGACATTAAGCCTATAGTTAACAAGCCTAGAGAAGCCAAATAGCAAGGTGAACCCAAAGAAAAACATATATAGATCCTCCTGGAAATTGGAAGCAAACAAGATAACCTGGCAAAAGTTGGGAGCATGGGGGTGGGGGTAGAGGTGGGTGTGGGGTTGTGGGAAGGGGAGAGGGGGAAGGATAAGGGAGAAGGGAAGGACTGGGGAGAGCTTGAGGGAGTGGGAGGGTGGAGATGGAGGAAGGGCAGATATTGGAGCAGGGAAGAAGATATCTACATTAAGGGAGCCATTTTACGGTTGGCAAGAGACTTGGCTCTAGAGGTGTCCACGGGGATGTCCCCAGCTAGGTCCTTGGGCAGCAGAGGAGAGGGTGCCTGACCTGGCCTTGTCCCATAGTCACACTGATGAATATCTTTAATATCACCATAGAAATTTCGTCCGATGGATGGAGATAGTGACAGAGACCCACAGCCACATCAGAGCAATGAACTGAGCTCCCAAGGTCCAGTTGAAGAGCAGAAGGAGGGAGAAGATGAGCAAGGAAGTCAGGACCGCGAGGGGTTGGTCCACCCACTGAGACAGTGTGCCTGATCTAATGGGAGCTCACCAAATCCAGCTGGACTGGGACTGAACCAGCATGTGATCAAACCGGACTCTCTAAATGTGGCTGCCAATGGCGACGGACTGAGAAGCCATCGATAATGGCACTAGGATCTGTCTCTTCTGCGTATATTGGTTTTTGGGACCCTAGTTTACTTGGATGCACACCTTCCTAGGCCAGGATGGAGGGGGGAGGGCCTTGGACTTCCCACAGGACAGGGTATCCTGCCCTCTCTTAAGGATGGAGGGGGAGGGAAGAGGATTAGTGGGGGAGTGGGAGGGGAATGGGAGAAGGGGATGAAGTGTCAATTTTTGAATGGAAAAAGAAAAAAGAAAAAAAAGAAAGCAGTAGCAAAATGCTTAAAATGGATTAAGGGAACACAAAAGGTTAAATTTGTGTGGGAGATGGGAGAGCAGGATAAAGGAAGAAATACGAGGAATTTAACACCAATGGTCTTTCAAAAAAAGTAATATAAAATCCACTGCTGTAGACACTTTCTATAAATGTATGTTTATGTGTATTATATATGCATTTTTATATATGCATACTAGAATAGTCAAAATAGAGTTAACCTACAATGGGAAGACAGTATTTCTACTAGGCAACACAGGCTAAGAAATGAAAAGCTCAGTGGCAGGATCTTGGCTAATGAGGTCTCATAGACCCATAGGCATTACAGGCTATCGTCAGTGCCTGAAATGAGCACTCAGAACGTGACTCTCTTGCTGAAGACAACATGTACTTGACCCACAGAGCTTGGAGAATTTGAACTGGTACTCATTTGGAAGCTGCAATCCTACTGGATAGTTTTTTATAGTTCCAGAAAAGAAAAAGGAATGTCCAATCTTATCCACCTGTGAACCTGTGAACTACAATAACATCTGGCCCAACAAGATATGCCCATTGGTGCAATAGTGGCATGCTTATCAAATAATCAAATTAATCAAATAAGCTAATTGGATTTAAGTCCAGATCCACAAGAAGAAACCCATAACTAGTGCCACTCTCAGGCCAAGAACTTGAGGCCAGACAGGTCACAGACCCTAAGGGAATACCTAATACTATTCTGCTGCTTAATAGATATATATATGAAAATGACTCCTCATTACTGGGAGTTTAATTCCTGAATCTGACCTTGAGACTTTCTCCACTTCAACTGTAAATTTCAACAAAGATTCCTAGTCTTGAAAGAAAAGCCGTGTTCTATCATTTTAAATACTATTATTTAATGTAATTGTTCTTAAGTATTGCCAGTCTTCCTCTCTTCTATTTTCCTTTTTAATTAATAAAATCTATTTAAGTTATTGAAGAGCAACTCTAGAACCAGTTTAGGCTCAGAGTTGAGGTCATGTCATGTATCAGTTTTGATGCTTAGTTACTTAGTTCTTTGAATTGTGTTTGTTTCCAATAGCTTTCCCAGATAGCAAATAAAGTCAGTTAGCAGGAGTCTGGTTCATAGAACGCCTCTCTAAGTTGTTCTTTTTTCCCACACATCTTCTGTGTTTACAGTATGATTATTTTATTATGACAGCACTAACTAGTGGGTATGAAAATAAAACAAGAAGTTAGGAGGGGGACCTGTTGGGAAGACATAGAGAAAGTTGAATGGGGCTTATATTTGGTTATATTTCATTATACACATCAGTGGTTTTCAACCTGTGGGTCTCGATCCCTTTCGGGGTAGCATATCAGATATTCAGCATATAGGATATTTACATCAAGTTCATAACAGTAGCAGAAATTACAGCTATGAAGTGGCAGCAAAATAATTGTATGGTTAGGGGTCAGTCACGACAACATAAGGAACTGTATTAAATGGTTGCAACATTAGAATGGTTAAGAAACACTGGTATCCATGAAGGAAATTCTCAAAACTAAAGAAAAATGAAAACAAAACAGTCTTATATGTTAATAACAATCGTTTACTTGAGGTACTGCATACAACTTTGTAATCTTGTAGCAAAAACAGTGCCTTTAACGGAGTGCAATAATACAGAACAGGAAAATAACTTCAAAGCAAAATTTGAGTGAAAGAGAATTTTAAGTCTCTACTTTTTGACAAATCAGTTTCCAACTGAAGGATTTTTTATTTGTTTTCATTCTTTGACAGTTTCATATATGTGTATGATGAATTTCAGTCATTTTTATCTCCTGTCATTTTCTTCTCTCTCCTCCCTTTGATGAAGCCCTTCTGTTCCTTGGAAATTCTTCTACTTTCACATCTCATTTGTGTAGTGACCCCTGAATTTAAGAAAGGCTGCCTGCATGAGTGTGGGTAGGAAGTCCCTTATTGAGCATGGGTAATTTATCAGAGGCTACACCCCTGGAGAAAGCTACATCCTTCTCTCTAGATACCACTAACTGGCTTAGTCCCTCAGGGAAGGGTGGCCCCTATGAGCCCTTCCTCCTTTCTTGATGACATGTTGACGAGCTCAAATCTTGGGCAGGTCTTTTGTGCCTATCCACAGCTTCAGTAAGTTCATTGACACAGTGGTCATATCATGGCCAGATGATATCATTTTTGCAACTGTCCTCCAGTCTCTGGCCCTTGCGTTCTTTCCAGCCCCTCCTATGTGATGTTCTCTAAGCCTTGGAGGAGTGAACAAATAAACTCTTAACTTTATAATAAACCTAGTTCTATGACTGTTTTACAGGTTGGGAAATTGATGTACCAAGACTCTGAAGAAATATCGTTATCACCATGATATCAAAGGTAGAAAAGGTATTAACACCCACCCAGCCCAGGTCCAGTGTTGTTGTGGTTTTTGTTTTTGAGACATGGTTTCTCTGCAGCTTTGGAGCCTGTCCTGGAACTCACTTTGTAGACCAGGCTGGGCTTGAACTCACAGAGTTTCCCTTACCTCTGCCTCCTGAGTACTGGAATTAAAGGCATGCACCACCACTGCCCAGCTTTCAGTGTTAATCAATGTATCCACTAAGCTGAAATTTCTCCAGGGACAAATAGCTGTCTTATGCCGGCTTATTCTAGGATATAAGATTATCCTGCCATCTGGGGCACAAAAGCTAGTGGTCTTACACAGCTAATCACATGATGTCACTCACATGATCCATAAGAGGGCAGTAGCTGGAAGCGATCCTGACACACACTGTGGAGTAGATGGCCTTGTCCAGTTGGCTCAAAATGTTTCGGAGGGTGAGCATGGCCCGGATGATAACAGTGTGCTCTTTGGAGAGAAAAGCATCCAAGATTGGGAGTAACAGGTTGCAGACATTTTCTGTCTATGCAGGAAAGGAAGAGAATGGTAAAACTTTGGAACTAGGAGACTTGAGTGGATAACTGGTATGTATGCTTCTGAATTTAGCATGTCAACTCACAAGTCCTCTTTAAAACCGTTAAAAGTTTTGTAAACTAAATGCTGTAAAAAGTCATTGTTAAAAAGGAATCACATAAATTTATAATTAAGACAATCAAAAGTAGTATTAAATGTGATCAATTCTAACATCTTTTGCTAGTATGTATTTTAATATTTTCTACATACTTAAGGCTATTTATGAACTGTATGTGGATGGTTGGAAGAGTAAATAAAACTATATTATGTATTCCTGCACAATTCCATGTTTTATAACATGCATTTGAAATGAGCCATGGTAAGAATATTCATATTAGAAATTTTTTAATCTGGTTTTTCAGAGAGTTGGTACTAAATATTTAACCAACATATCTGGTAGTGCGGTCTCTAAACATGAGAGTAAAATGTTTAAACAGAGGAACTGAAGAGCACCAGAGGCAAATCAGAGCCAAAGAGAACAGAAGGGGAAGGAAAAGAGAAATGGGAGACACCAAAGAAGTAAAAGATTATCTCTTCACAAAATATATATAGTCAAGAGTCAAGAGTTAAGGACTAAATCCATGCCTAAAGGTACCTTTGTCTTTCTAAGAAGTTTAGGTCTGTATTTCTCCACCATTGTCCTTCTTACCTTGGCATAAAATCTCCCTGTTATGAACACCATGAAGAAGAATTTTGGAGAAAGCAGCAAATTACTTTCTGTTTAATAAAGGAGCAAAAACAAACCCTCTTATTGACTTGTATGTTTTTTTAAGCATATGGACCACAGCTCATGAAATTAAAAATGCAAAAATAGTTATCCACAGACAGGCTTGAAGGCTATGATCAAATAGATAAAGATTTATTATTAGGTCCACTATTGAATCAGCAGTGATTTGTAGGTATCTACAGTTTTAGGATTATGCAAGATACTTTGAAATTTGGAATTACAAAACATGGGGTCCTAATTAAATTTATTAGAACTAACTGGAAAGCTACTCACACAAGCTTGTGGGAAATGTCTTCCACTGTCACCTAAGGACCTAAACAGACAGACCTGTGAACCACAACCCAGAGGTTTTGGTTCGCAGACTTGAGGAGGGCACAGCAGTTTGCATTTGTAACAAGTTTCCAGGTGACTCTTATTCAGGTGGTTCAAGGACCAGACTTTGAGCATCACCTTTACAGAATAAATGCTCCTAGATGGGATGGCCTTCAGAGTGAGGAGCCTGCTAGAGGTCAGACTATTTAATGAAGTCTGACTTGAGGTGATCATCCAAAAGGGCAAAGAATGCAATCATGTATAGGTGAAGGGAGATTGTCATAAGTGGATGGAAGAGGTCTGGTGGGTACCCCCAAGAAGGAAGTCAATGAGTACACAAATACAGAGAGGGAATGGACAGGTGTCTATGATTTGACCTGTAAGAGGGGTACTTACTCTGAGCAATGATGCTAAATAAATTCTGAGCACAAGACATGGCTTTATGGAAAAAATATGAATAAGGTGGACAAAACCCACTAAGCTGATTTATATTCTCTCTTTTCCATTGAGTTTCAGACTTTGATGGTTTTAGCTGTATAGAAACTAAAAAAAGCATCAATGTTTCATTACAAGATGTTGAGCAGTAACAAAACATCCAATCACGACACACATCATCCTTCACTCACATACTTTGCTGAAAACTGGCGCCATGCTTGCGATTTTCTGAAGGCTCATTTTGCTAACTGAAGGATTGGAATCATTAATCCAGTTTCTGAAGAGAACCAAAAATTCCTCGGGTAATGATTCCTTGAAGAAGTTGTTCAGTAACTTTAATTAAAAAAAATGCAGTTAACAAATTAATGAGTAATCAGGACTCCTGCCCACCTCCCCCTTTGACTCTGGCAACAGCTTTAGGTAACAAGATACAGCACACTAGGCCCTGCCACTCAGCTTGTTTGTGGGAAAAGTCTTAGCTTCAAAATGAAGCTGTTAAAAATGAAAACCAAAAGTCCTGCTTTTTACATGCTAAATATCCTGTGTGCCACTAAAAATTGTAATGAACTTAAGACAGCAAGAGTAAGGAGTTAAAAGTTAAACATTGCAGCCTAAACAAAATCTATACAAAACATAAAGTAGCTATCACTGGCTACGTAACCCCTTCTGACTGGTTAAGACCTACATAAAACATCCACTTTAGAATTGTTAGCTATCAGTTCAGAAGGTACCAGTGTCTTCTAAACACTTCCTCTCCAAAGTCAAAGTGTAGGCAGAATTAAATCAAACGACACAACACAATCTAACCCTAAAAAGCATTCAGATATTACTGAAGTAGAGGTAAATGCCAGAGCTGTGGGGGCTTTCTCGTGCTGCAAAGGGCCGAGTATCTCTGGTTCATTCAAAGCAACATACAATGGATATCATTAACCTCAGTCAAGGGCAGAACTGATGGTGCCCAGCTCTGACCTCCCAGGAAGCATGGCTACTGTGTCCACAAATGTAGTGTGAGATCAAAGGCACCCTATTCTGGTAGCTAAAGAGATAGCACACCCCCCCCCTTTAAAAGCTCCTTCCCCAAGTGAATCAAAGTATACATGGGGAAAAATTAAAATACACTTATCTACAGCAGAAAAATTTTGAAATATTAATGTAACCCCTACTTTGAAAATTTCCCTAGAGTCACCTCATTATTTCTGGTCACATTTTGGAGGTGGATTCAGACTGTTTCTGTTGACTTATCCTTAAGTACATCTAGTAAAAATATTAGCTTTATTCCAAATATCTTAACCACTACTATGACTGCAAAGTACGGTTGCCCAGAGTCATCGAGCACTGGGAAAGAGGAAAAGGTGTTCAGGCAGCAGGCAACAATCATGGCCTTTCATACAGCAGCATTCGAGTGGCTACTGACTAGGCCAGGACAGGACTAACACAAGGGAATTCATGCACGTTACTACCTATGCCGCAGTCTTCACAGTTAAGAGCTCCTTCAGCATTGCACCCTGTAAGGGACCCTGGTCTCCGGATGCTGTGACGAGTCTGAACTGGAACTGGCAGCCTTCTTTTTCTTCTTCTTGCTGTGCTTCTTATGCTTCCTTCTGTTTTGGGCCTTATCTTTATCTGTTCTCTCACGAGCTTCACCGCTTTTCCTCCTTTTCGCCTGCCCCTCTTCACACGCCAACTCCGACAATGACTCGTAAGTCAGTGCTCTATCTTCACACAGCTTTCTTTTGTCGCTGAGTCCTTTAGTGTCCTTCTCTTTCTCAGTCACATCCTTTGACTTCTTTCTCTTTTTTGAACCATCCTTGCTGTCCGAGTCGGAGTCCAACACTGAGCTCTCGGGAGACTTATGGCAACGACTCTTTCTTTTTCTTCTTCTTTTTTGTTTGTTTTTTATCCTCATCTTCAGAATCTGAAGAACTGCTGGAAGAATCAGAGCTCGATGAAGAAGAAGATGAATACCTACCAGATTTCTTTTCTGTTTTCTTTCTCTGTATTTTTTTGGATGAGCTCTCATTTCCACTTAATAATTTTTCTCTGTGTTTTTCTAGTTCTGTTTTCCAATTCTCATTCATTTTTTTTCTTCAAATTCAGCCAAAGAGCTTGGGAACCCTTATTTTTCTTCTCTGGTTGTTCTTTTACTTCCTCCCAGGTAGGCCTTGGTTGATTCAGGTAATCCTGGATTGTTGGCCCCGAAGACCGGATCGGACCCCTTGATAGAGCCATAGCTATTGGATTCATGTAGGTGCGCCTTTGTGGTTAAGCTGTGACTTCTGGGAAGTTACGAACTTCCATAGGCACAGCAGTCTGGAACATCCCAGAGCCCTCATCACTGCATCCCCTGCCCCTACGTACCTGCTGCGCGGCGCCTGGGCCTCTCCGCACCGGAGACCCTCTCCGCAGTGGGGTGAGCGGCCCCGGGGCTCCGACTTTATATATCTTTTACTTTATTAAATTTTCATGAAAAAGTACTTAGGGAGATGAGATGCTGGCGTTTTGGTTTAAGTTTATTCAGGGAATGGGAATGAGAGAACACGGTCACAGTGTACTATTAAAACTTACTTCAGCAAAGAATATTATTGTGACGATAATGTCTTCTGATCTTCTGGGACCTTCTACTGCAATCTTGTAGACATAATGTAGGGTCTCTGGGAACTGTGGGAAGTTACATTCACTGAGAGTTCTGTAAAGGAGCACGAGACACCAAATTAGCAAAGAAGAGAAATATCCTGTATTAACAAGGACAATGACAAGCTATACCAGTCTTTACTATTGACTACCCAGGTTAGAAAGAAAGTCTTTCCAAAACATACCCTAATCTAAGGTAAGCTTCAGCATCACTACAAAGTTAGAGAGAAATAATTCTTTCCTTATCATCATCTCTTTTCTTTTATCTCTTATTTTTTCCATGTTAAGAGAAGCCTTATTTTTACGTAAGCATCCATCAGTCCTTGACCAAAGAGAGAAGAAATATATATATATTTAAATGGCAATCCAAGGTAACCACACAGGCTGAAGGTCAGCCTTTTGGGACAACTTCGAGTTACTTCAGAGAAGGGACAGTAAGTTCAGAGTCATTAAATCATTTTCCAGGAACACTTAGTTGTTGACCGGGCTTAGAGTTTTCTTCATAAACCATTCTGAATCCAATTGGTAGAGGTAGGATATTCTATGATCATATGACAATTTTCCATTTCAAACTTCAGGTCCTTTGGCTAAAACTGTAAATGTGCATTCTGAACAGATAGAACTCACAAATATAGTTTGACTTCCCCAGTGATGTTGCTACTTGTGGAGTACATTTTGCTTAGGTAGGGATCAGTGGCTGCAGGCTGGACGGCCAGCAAGGCAATGGGCCTTATTTCATAGTCTTATAGAGAACTTTGAAAGTCTGAAAATTATCTTCACCTGTATTGGGACCATATTTTAATGGACTGCCTATATTTTCCTTCCATTCCCTACCTTTGAAAATATCTGTTTTTGAAGTTGCAAAAGGTCTAGTTTGTCAAAGTCTGTAATGATAGAAATCGATTTCCCTACACAGTACTGTTGTAGGAGCTCATGCAGTTGTGGGATTTTTCTTAGAACTTCATCTTTCTCCAAATGTCTATATAGTCAAAGTTGATGAAAAGTAAATCAAAATGATAAAATTTACTAGCTACATTCATTAATAAATGCTATGTATTTGGAGATGATCTAAGTCATATGATATGACTTCTTTTATCTATTGGGTTTTGCCAATTTAAAAAAATCTACATAAATATACTTTTCATTTAAAAGCATATATCCTCAAAGTACATATGCCCACACAATTACAGTTTTAGAAGCATCTAAAGCCCTTGGACCACAGAAAAAGTATTCTCTGAGTCAGTCACAACTACAAAGACTCTTTCATGACACCAAGACCCTGTATTCTCTGAATTCTTGATTTTTTTTTGTGATTGTTGTTCAGAAAATCTGATCCCTAGAATCAGAAGGGTTAAATAAAAACAAACTGAACAACTCCTCAAAAATATTTCTACTGTAGGAAATTTTTAAAGGAAAGTATGCTATATTTTCCAGAATGTGCTTGGCTTGCTTAATATGGACCTTTGGTAGATTTCTCTAAAGCTAGAGAGCATTTTGCATTTTTGAATGTTCACAGAGCAGGGATCAGCTAAAATCAGAGAGGAAAGCATCACATTTACCTTAAGCTCTTTGTATGTAAAAGAGAGGCTGTCCTATGGGTGGATGAAGAAGAAAAGAAAGGGGAGGCTATCTCAGAATAAATCTTTTAAATCACCAAAGTATCAACTATCAAGTTTCAATGTAGGCTATTAGGGAAGCTTTTGGGAATGTATTCCCACGTGAGACACTGAAGGTAGATGCAGAAGAGAAGATGGGGAGCAAGAGTCCTACCCAGTGTCCCCTGTTCTTACTTGGCAATAAGCTGGATCCCGTACTGGTGATCCATGACTTGAGAAAACTGGTCCCAGAAATTCTTTTTCTCTAGAGCATCGTGTACTTCTTTTAGTCCAGAGCAATTCAGCAGAACCTTCAGGCCATCTCGCACGTAGCTGAGGCCCAGAGAAGAACAGACAGTCTAGGACAGAGACCTACACATAACTGAGTACATGCAAAGTGACTTTCCATCTATCTCGGCAAGGATACAGTTTTAGGGAGAAGGATGCTTCAGAGGATGGTAATTGTTAAATGGTTTTCATCTTCCCTGATGAACAGTGCATGGATTGCAAAGGTTAAAATATAAAACGGTAGCACATAAAATTTAGGTTGAATCACATTAACGAGCTTACTTTCTTACCCAGAAATGTAATAACTTGGTAGAACTATCATTTTTATTTGGGGGGGATATCCTAAATAAGCAGGATGGGTTTCTATCTTCTTAGGGGTGGTTTGGTGTGTATCTTTTTTAGAGGACAATGAATGGATTAAGTATCTTAACGAGATTAGCTGTGCTCTGTTTGGCTTAGATGTTCATACCAGACACAGCAAATAGCTGACAGTTGTACTTAGACTCTCCTTGCAGGGCAGGGAAACTAACTTTTTTTGTCCAAAAGGAAATGGTGACCTTTGTCCTGAAACAGAGGGCGGTTGTCATACTGCTCTCACCCACATCATATCCACATCAAGCTATGATAGCCTTCCAATTTACAATGAATATTTGCACCCACTTTTCTGTTTTATATGTGTAGCAACTCTGAGAGGTTGCTATTGGAGCATATGGAACAACAGAGTTTGAATGTATCTCACTGTGGATCTAATGGTCCTTTATGCTTGTTCCTCTTCTCACTGACCTGACAGCAGGAGTGGTGGGAACAAACCATGTTCTGAGCTCATGACTCTTCTATGTGGTGCACACAGAGAAGAGAGATCCTAGTGAATGGTCATGTCCTCAACATGATTGCTTTTCTGAAGGCACTCTACCCTTAGAGCGAAAACTGGAATAAATGTGAGCAGAACCTCCCACAGTCTCATAACAAGTCCCACACTAGCCCAAGTGAGATGCTGGACCCTTCTCTCCCCACAACCCAAAATAGCACTCCCTTACAGAGGTCTGTCCTGGGCCGTGTCTTTTAAAAGCTGGCTACAGTAGAAGAGTTGAAGCATGAGGGCCATCAGGAACTCGGGGAAAAGCTTGGTCACCACTTTCCTATAGGAACTCACAGGTAGAAACGTGCACAGGGCCTGAGATGCCTATTAGGGAAGGAAAATGGAGTTTAAAAAGGCAACCGTCTCCCTCCAAACATTGACAGTCATTCAGAGGGCAAGAAAGACTGCATGCCTTCCCAGCCTCCTTCAGCACGCATGTATATTGGGAAGCAGGACCTGGGCCAGGCATTCTTGGTAATGAAATTCCAAGGCACTGTTACTGGTTCCCTCCCAGCTGTCAAATTTGTGGAAAGAAAGCTGGTCCTCAGAGAGGGCTTATATCCTAAGGTCTCCTTCTATGTAGCCATGAGGAATAGTCTGACTAGTAAGCAAAGTCTTCATTAGGTTTCTTAAAACCCCAGGGAAGTGATGCAATCAACAGAAGGTACATCAAGTCATCCTTGAATCGCTTGAACCCTGCATAGTGACCCTGACAATACCCACTACCATCCATACGTACATCCCCACACCTCATATCACTAAACAATGGCACCTCTCTTCATTAAATTTCTCTCATGGCCCAAACATCACCATACTTGAGAGGAAACTAGTAGACACAGGTGATATCAGATACCAACATGACCACTGAAGTTTCTATGACTTAGCTCGTGGCTATCTCTCTAAAGTCAAGTACAGGTTTGCCCTTGGGCAGTTCCCTCAGATTCTTTGGCCTTCTTGCCATGTCAGTTGCATCCTGACAATTTTGAATGTAATTGGTCCCCATAAGCTCATAGGAGCAGATTAGGTGTGGCCTTGTTGGGGGAAGTATGTTACAGTGAGGGTGGGCTACACCCAGTGTCACAGTCTGCTTCCTGTTGCCTTCTGATCAATATGTAGCCAGGACTATGTCTGCCTGCACATTGCCAGGCTCCTCACCATGATGATAATGGACTGAACCTCTGAACTGTAAGCCGCTACTTGAATTCAATGTTTTCTTGTATAAGAGTTGCCATTGCCATGGTGTCTCTTCACAGCAACAGATACCCTAAGTAAGACAACAGGATTTGTGTTCTGCTCTCTGTCTTTCCAAGATGCATGTAAGTATTATCTTGAACCATCCCAGGATTCTGATTTAAGCCATTTCCGTATGGAGGTGTGCCATGTCCTACTTACCTTAAACCATCCCTGTCACCCTGTCTCCCTCACATACACTACTATATATTGATATCCTGAATATAAATATTCATTCCTTATCTTTGTATCTTGGCAGATTACACGCTCTATCATCAAGATGTATCACAGAATAAATGTGTTTTAGATGGATGCATGCAGGAAGGAGACTGTGCCGAGGAGGCGTGGCCTAATCAGTGAGGATAGGAGATTCACGATCAGGAGGACAACAGGGAGCAGAAACCCTCATGGCGGCATTTACCGCCACAGGCATCAAGTTGGTGGTGTCCAGGGAGAAGCGCCTTCTTTCTACCAGGGTTTCCTCCAACTCCCCAGGCTTTCCTTTCAGTATCGACAAGATCGTCTTCAGCACTTGGGGCGCGACACTTGACTCGGTGCTCGCCGCTTGCCACATCAGAAGCAGAGCACTGCCAACACAAGGTGTTGAGACCCATGCTTGCTATTTCGCTGTTTTAAGTTCTGCGCTGCCAGTAGAAGGGAAGTGACACCTCCTCCCCACAGCGTAGGAACTGCACAAGTGGAGCCCTGTGATTTTCCTAAGCTCTTCTAATGCACTTGTTAGAGTTTACTGGCCGGTAAGCTCACAGTAATGGGTTTGGTTCTTTAAGGTTTCTTGTGGTCCTAGGTCATGAGATTCGATTCTCAGTTAGTTTTAGTAACAAAATAAATTTATTTTATGTTTTTACTTACATATATGCATGTGGATGTCTGTGTGTGTGCACACACATGCATGTGGGTACCAATGGATGACAGAAGAGGGCATTGGGTCCCCTGGAGCCAGAGTTACAGGTGGTTGTAAGTCACCCAGTGGGAGAGCTCAGAATTAAACTCTGGGACTCTGTAACGGCAGCTCTTAACCACAAAGCCATTTCTTTGGCCCTTATTTTGGTAATTATTTTTTTTTATTCTGTTGGTGGGTATAAATAGTGTAAGTCTGTCCTTTATAAATAAGAAAACCTCTGTCTGGGAGATTTTTCGCAAGGAAAAAAAAACAGTAAATTAACAACAGGCAAGAAAAAAATCACTATTTTTTTGAAGCAAGTTTGCTTTGGTAAGATTTGTAACAGCATATAATTTAATACCCTCCCCACAGTGATACTGATAAAATCTTGGGGTCCTACTGTGTGCTAACCATTATCCAAAGTTATGCATAACATATGAACAAACTTGAATCTTATAGCTAGCATGGATGGTGCAAAAAAATTGAATTTCTTTTCAGAAAAAGAAATTATGCCTAACTATAATAAATAAAGGAAGACTTGAGCTTGGGCCACGAGCCTATCCCTCTGTCTCTTGCCTGCCACTGCCACATGGCTAGCTGCCCGGGACCAGCCGCCTTCAAAGACCTGCGGCGTGGTCTCCTGCGCCGTCCCTGCTGTCGGGACCCGCTGCCCGCTGCGTGCCACCACATGACCCGCTGCTGGCCGCCACTCGGGGGACCTGCAGCATTTCTGCCACTGCAGCTACTTGGGGATCCGCAGCAATTTTTAATAATCCATTAAACATATGACTGTGGAACTTGTCATACAAGTGTGTATAGAGGGGCAAGATACAAGAGGCCTTACTTGTCTGCAGGGACTGGGAACTGCATGAGTTGAAAGATCACCTTCTTAGGGGATGCTCTTATCAGCAGGATGATAACCCGCAGCAAGACATCCTTCATGGCGTGGGAAGAATTCCAAAAGAGCTGCTCATAAATGTCGTCCAATATTTTAGACACCTGGAAGAAGAATCTTTGTAGGTCAGCAAAAGTGTCACCTTCCTTGTTTACCTTTAAGCCTAGCCATTTCTTGGTTTTATGAACTCAACCTTTATTGGAAGGACCAATGTAGCAATTAGCATACAAATAAGCAATAGCTAAAAGTATGTTTATATTATTACAATGCAAAACATTTAAGGTCAGGAACTATAAAGTCATATAGTTATGGATACTGGGGAAAGTAGCTTTAAAAACATAGCTGGGTTGAGGTGATAAATTGCCACACTATTTCTGTTCAGTTTCTCTTTGTCTAGTGATTTGCTGTAGTAGAAGCTAGTTTTACACTCCTAGTTTTCTTTTGACCTTCCTTCCTGCCTGCCTCCAGTGATATGCTATAGCTTCTTCTAGGCTCTCTGAGTGCTCTCTCCTGTTGGAGAGCTCCGTCTGGTTAAGGAGATGACCACAGACCTCCCATTTCCCTTAGGTTGTGTTTGCTCTACAGAATGTCTGCCTGCCCACAGCAGCTCTGAGAGCTCTCTACGATGTGGTCCTTTATCTGGCCTGCTCTCTGAATTTGAATGACTCCTCTTAGTTTACCTTCTTTCCCAGCACATGATTATGTCAGGAGAGGAAACTCTGAGTCCCATGTGTCCATTGCCGTCAGGACTGTCTTCATGGGTCTGTGACCTAAGGGTCTGTAAGGGGATCCATGTTCAGATCCTCTCATTCTTGTCTAAAACTTGGATTTTTCATCTTAAAGTTTTGTAGTTTTTGAGATTGAGCTTTATATTTCAGTTCCAATGGGACAATCACAGGGAATCCTTGTAATATTGTGAGACTTGCATGGTTCCTGCAGCCCCAGTTACATGTAATGGTCACTGTGCTTCTTCATATGCATACGATTGCCATAATCTGTGGCAGTCCAGTGGGACAACAAACTGGATACCAGAGGCATTTAATTGCAACCACTTAGCTGGAAAATGATGGTATAGAAAGGAAGAGGAAGATAGGGTATCATGGTCTGAGGATGTCTCCCAAATGTCGTATTAGCAACCCAACTCCCAAATGTGACAATGTCTCTCTCTCTTCCCTCTCCCCTTTTCTCATCTCTCTCCTCTCTCTCTCTCTCTCTCTCTCTCTCTCTCTCTCTCTCTCTCTCTCTCTGTCTCTCTCTCTCTCTTTGTTTGTGCAGGTGCAAGTGGAAACTGAAGGCTGATGTCAGGAAGACTTTCCTCTACCATTTTGTTACCTTATGCTTTTTAGATAAAGTGTGTTTGAGTCTAAAGATTGCTATTTTGGCTAAGCAAAGGAGCCTCAGGGATCTACCTGTCTCAGGGGAATATCTATAACTCAGGGCTAGAGTTATAGACATATTTCACTGCACTTGGCATTTGTATAGGTTCTAGGTATCAAAGTCAGGTCTCCATCATTGCCCAGCAAGCATTTTACCCACAGAGTCATTTTATCAGTCTGAGATGGGAGGCCTTTAGGAGATGACTACATCTTGGGCATCAGTGATCATGAGGTTGGGTTCCTTGCTGTTAGGGTAGGTGTCTGATTAGAGAATGAGTTTGGCCCTTTATTCTTTGTCTTGCAATGTTCTCTTGCCTTTCCTACTTCTCCCAGGAGATGATACAGCAAGGAGGTCCTTGCAAGGTAAAAGCTATGGGTTTCCCAGAGTTAAACACTGTAAGAAACGAACCTCTATTCACTATAAACTGTCCGTTCTAAATTTATTCTGCTTTAGTAATACAACAGCAATCTATTTATTCTTTTTAATCTTTCCTTATTTGTCAGGACATTGAAGACAGAAAATGCTAATAAGATATGTGAATGACAATAAGTGAAATAAAAATAGTTGAGTTAATTTGGTGCAACTCCTGGTAAAACTGACATGCTTATTCATGTATGCACTACATAATACAAACTGCATTATTTTGTTGATTCTGCATTTAAGTTAATTATTCTTATATTCACAAATCTAATTGTCACTACACAAGTACATATGGACAAAATATGCTAATAATGAAAAAGCAAGTTTTCTTTTCACTTAGACATCTAATAGCAAATAAAAATGTCATAAGGGCTGGGCTGTGGTGGCACACGCCTTTAATCCCAGCACACGGGAGGCAGAGGCAGGCGGATCTCTGCGAGTTTGAGGCCAGCCTGGGCTACAAGAGCTAGTTCCAGGACAGGTTCTAAAGCTACAGAGAAACCCTGTCTTGAAAAACCAAAAAAAAAAGAAAGTCATAAGGAATTGAGAGAGGTCATAAAGTAAAGGGAATAACCAAAAACTTCCATCTTTTTTTAACTTCAAATGAGACATAGTTCTATATTTCATGTTGTATTGGGCTCCACAAATTCCTTAGCCAGTGTTACTCCAATCTTGAAAATGTTTCTTAAATGCTACATGGGAGACTTCAATTACAAAGGTATTTGTTATTAATACAATTCTCTCTTAAAAGCCAGCAAAGTAAACATGGCAAAATGTTCTAATTTTTCATGATTGGTAAATGAATATTCATTATAACAGTGCCACAATTTTCCCTGTTTGAAACATTTCACAAAAGCCTCATCTGATTAAAGTGACTCAGTGAACAATAGCAATAATTAGGGATGTAAAAATATAGATAACAAAGCTGAAAAGTAGACTTTTGAGAACACACTCTGTTCTCCTTAGCCCGTTGCCAACTACATCACCATGGTGATCTTCTGAGCATGATATTCCAAAGTCAGTGTCAGTAAGGACGCGGCCTCCAAGGCTGTCTCATCATCAGAAGAGGAAAGTTTCTTCAGGAGGGTCCACACGAAGTCAGTCAGAAAGGTGGGCAGTAGTATTTGTCCCACACTCTGAAACCAAAAGGACATTTGTGACCACCAGGGTAAGCAAGACACTGAAGCTTAGACATTTGGGGGGAGGGTGGAGTTCTAGACCAGGCAGAAGTATAAGACATTCATGAACTATGTAACCTGCTTTTTTTAATTCAAAAATGATAGAAAGTGTGTTTGTGGTAGTGTTCATGCAATGACAATCAAAACCCAGGTATTATACAAAACTTACTTCTGCTATTAAATAATTTCAGTGCCAAATATTACCACAATGTCTTCAACATTGTGAGAAACAAATGTGGTTCATAGAAGATGCTGGAGAAACTAGGCTGAGAGAGTCAAGGTGATGTGAAAGTATATGTTTTTCTTTTCAGTGAGACAGAGAGAGACAGAGATGGGGAGAAAGGATGAATGAACGTGACCCAACATAGAAGTTCCATATGCCCATGACTGAGGTTTAACGGTTGCTGTGGAAAGTTAGAGGACTATCCACAAACTATAAATGATCACAGGAGTAGAAAAGGACAAAGGTGTCACAATTTCTATTTTTCTTTTTTCTTTTTCTGCCTTTGCGTGAAAAACAAATCATCTTTGCAATTGGCAAATACCTCTAATCTCACCAATAAAAGATGATACTTGCTGCCTTTAAAGGGATGGAGTACTGAAGCTGGATAGACTTTTTAGGAGCTATGAGCACTTGCTGCTCTTGCGAATGACCTGGGCTCTCTCCCTACCCCCAAACAGTGGTTCACCGCTACCTTAAATCCAGTTCCAGGGGATAGGATGCCCATTTCTGACCTCTGTAGACACCAGACAGCCATAGGGTGCACATACAGTCAGACAGACAAAAACAGAGAGATGATTTACTGTTCCTTTTGCTCAATAAGGCAGGTCTGAGGTCCAAGACAGTGGACTGCACCCAGCCCTCTGCTGCTAGCCTACACTTGCTCGACAAACCAGTGAGGAATGATAACCTTGAAAGGCTGAGGTGGAACCCAAGGAACTGGCTGGGGGAGGTAAGTGAATTGCCACAGGTTTCCCTACTTGAAGAAAGTCAGAGTTAATTGTAAAAGTTAAAATTTGGGATACTACTGGAAGTGATATTTTTTTCACTGAAATATTTGTTTACTCAACAATGGTTACTCTAATTTCTACCTAAAATTACAGAAAAAAAAACAGTTCTCAGTGAAATCTAGAGCTGGTATTAGAAGATTTTGTCTTGTAAAGCTGTGGATATGACAATAGGTTGTATTAAAAATGAGAGTTTGTGTGGACTGGGGAGATGGCTCATGTGCAAGCATGGCCAGCAGTCGTGTGAAATCCAGGGACTGGTGATGTATATCTGTGAGCTCGGTGCTTGAGGCTGGAACAGACAGCTAGATCCTTGGAGCCACTGACCAGCTGGTCTAGCTGAATCGCTCAGCTCTAGATTCAGTGAGAGACCATGTCCTAAAAAACTAGAGAATCTTTAGGGTTGGCAAGAGGCTTGGCTCTAGAGGGGATCCCAGGTGTCCACGGGGATGTCCCCAGCTAGGTCCTTGGGCAGCAGAAGAGAGGGTGCCTGACCTGGCCTTGTCCCATAGTCACACTGATGAATATCTTGAATATCACCATAGAAATTTCGTCCGATGGATGGAGATAGAGACAGAGACCCACAGCCACATCAGAGCAATGAACTGAGCTCCCAAGACCCAGTTGAAGAGCAGAAGGAGGGAGAAGATGAGCAAGGAAGTCAGGACTGCGAGGGGTTGGTCCACCCACTGAGACAGTGCCTGATCTAATGGGAGCTCACCAAATCCAGCTGGACCCGGGCTGAACGAGCTTATGATCAAACTGGACTCTCTAAATGTGGCTGCCAATGGCAACGGACTGAGAAGCGATCGATAATGGCACTGGGACCTGTCTCTTTTGCATGTATTGGCTTTTGGGACCCTAGTTTACTTGGATGCACACCTTCCTAGGCCGGGATGGAGGGGTGAGGGCCTTGGACTTCCCACAGGGCAGGGTATCCTGCCCTCTCTTAAGGATGAAGGGGGAGGGGAATGGGAGAAGGGGAGGAAGGGTCAATTTTTGAATGGAAAAAAAAACTAGAGAATCAAGGCAGACACCAGATGTTAACTTTCAGACTCCATGTGATCACACAAAGACGGATGCTTCTCTCCTCACACATATACATGCACATATACATGCACACCCAAGCACAAACATGCCCATGGGCATCTAGAATCTAGAGATTGCCTCATCCGTTTATTATTGTTACATTGCAGTGCTATGCGTTCCTGATGACACTTGATTTAGTTCCTGGAAAATATCCTATAAATTGATATTTTATAATCTTCCAGGTATTTCACGTGTTATGCATGCTAGTTAAAAAACAAAAACACCATGCTAATCTCACCATGGAGCAGGGTGGGGCAGTAGGCATGGCCAGCAGGAAGTCCCATCCCTAGCTGAGGAGCTGTTGTCATTTGATAGCTGCTGGGAGGAGGAGGGCCAGTTTTAAGAGTATAGTCTCTGATAGGTCAATCACATTTTAAGGCAGGCCCAACACCCAAGAGTAATTTGCACAGAATAAATTGCACTTGATGTCTTTTAATTTACTTTTTTTTAATAAAAAACAAACAGGACCCAAGATTGGGTGGGTAGGGAGGTGATGGTGGATCTCAGAAGAGTTGGGAGAGGGGGATGAATGTGATCAAAATACGTTGTACAGAATTTTCAATGAATAAAAATATTAAAAAATATGTCTGTGAAGAACTGCATTTCACAAACAGATGAATTATTCTGAGTTTCTTTCTATAAATTTCTGTGAGTGAGATTACCAGTTTGTATTATATGAACTTGTTTTGTGTTTTGGTGAATGATATGTTCATGACCCTCTGAGAATTATTGATGAACTCTTGGCCTCACCAACAGTTCCTATAGAAAACAGAAGTGTCTTGACTTACAAAGCATCTTCATGTTCAATACAGTCTTCATACTTTAGTGCTGTTTTGTACCCAGCTCTCTTAGTGAACCACCTTGCTGTATCCCTGCTTGCATCTTTTGAACTTGACCGTGGTCTCTTGAGTGCTTTGGTCCAGCTTTGGATTCCTCCCACCAACATGTGGGTATTCTTCTTAGAACCTTGGATTCTCTCAGCCCTATTTTATCTAATCTATATCTGTGTTGTCTAGTCATTGCTCTTCCATGTCTTGATGACCCTGAACTTTGTTGTTTAACAATAAGAAACTGAAGAACAAATCCTAAACACATGGGTCTAAGGCACTCCAGCCAAAGGATTTCTAAACCTGATAGACACTGAACTCAGATGAGAGAGAATTCAAATCCAGACATGTTGCTAGTAAGTCTCTGAAGCCACTGGGAAAGACTCCAATAAGACTGCCAGTCCCAGGTTCAATAGCCCAATCATGGTGCTTGGAGATCTATCTCTTGGCATTGCACTGGAAGGGAGAGTGTATGGATGAATAAGGGTTTCTTCA